>CM021105.1:445873294-446112086 GCA_007115665.2 Sequoiadendron giganteum
TTTTTATTTATCCTCCTTTGCGATCATGATTTGATTATAGCCTAAAAATACATCCATGAGTGACAAGATTTCATGTCCATCTATTAGGTCGACAATTATGTCAATTTTGGGAAGAGGGAAATCGTCCTTTGGACATGATTTGTTTAAATCCATAAAGTCTGTGCATATTCCAATGCCCCCAATGGGTTTGGAGACTGGTACCAGGTTTGAAACCCACTTGGGATAAACAATTGGTTGGATAAATTCGCCGACAAGAAGCTTTTATAACTCAAGTTTCACCAAGAGTGCTATATGAGGGTACATCTTTCTCAACTTCTGCTTCACTAGTTTGGCTTTAGGATAGACTGCTAAATGATGTAAAACCACTTCTAGATCAAGCCCTAGAATATTTGTGTATGACCATGCAACTTTTTTCTTCTTTCTTTTAGGAACATTTCTAGGTTTTTTTGTTCTTCATCCAACAAGGATTTGACTAGAAATTTATCTTGGGTGCTTCTTCAGTTTCAACATTTACTAAAGTATCCTTCTCTGCTAGTACTATTGAATTTTTAAAATGCATTGCACTAAGGGGACGATTGAATCCCTCATCCTTAGGCATCTCAAAGCTTTTTTTACCATCGAATGTGTCCTTTCTTTTTACTATTTTTGGATCAGAGAGTTCCATAGTGTGGTTTTCACTCAAAGATCGGCATGTTATTTTCATTTCATCAATTTCATGACTAAAGGATTCAGTCCTCTCCTCGTAGTATGCCCCTATTTCTAGCTATATATCAAAACCAACATTTTTATCTACCTATTACCAAAATTTCACCTACATCTCAATTTTCTAGAGCTTAAACAATTGTTACATCTAAGGTGAAAGGTACTTCAATAAATCTCTACAAATCCTAATCATTTGCATTTGAAATTTCAAGTGGAGTTCATTTTTTATTATGCAGTGATTTATAATATAAAGAGATTATATAAATCACATGATATTGTTGTATTTCATTCATGTTGAAGTAAAAATGTATACAATGTTGTTTTTTCGTTCATTGAGATAAAAAAGAATGCTTAAATGTCCCACACAAGTCGTGGGAATGACTGAATTGAATTAATACAAAAATGGATGCAAGTTATACATCTAAATATTAATTAAAGGAAAACACATGAGAAGAGATTATATCCATCATTTCCTTAAGGGTTGATGTCATTGTGGTTCATTCTATCTTCAGCTTGATCCTCCTATCTTCAATTCCTCTCATTCTCGATCCCCAGATGCACCTGTAGATGATTAAAATATTTTTTTAGAGCTCAGTACATAAAATCTAATCATATGTTTCATCAAAAGACATATAAATTATAGCTATGATGCATTAAATCAATTAAACCATTATCAAATAAATGTAAAAGAGCCAAATTAGATCATTGAATGAGAGTCAAATCTTTAGAAGGAGCATTAAAATTCATTATTTTTCTAACTAGTTTTCTCATTATGTAGGTACAATTTCATCTTTCATTTCATGGTTCATCTCATTCTAACATTTCATCATCTGGAGAAAAATGCAACTCCCACAAGGGTTGAGCCCAGCATGTTGAAAGTAACAAAGTCTTTGATGTTTGAATATAGTAGGCAAACATAGTTTATATTTCAGAGGAAAATGTTCATTCACAAATGATACAAGGACAACAATTTCCAACTGCAGAACAGTCACGAAAGAACAACTAATGAGGAGATTATAAATTGTTTTGCCACAAGATAGTCAAGGGTAGTTATTCCATAAATAATTCATTGAAAAATACAAAGGGATAATGAAATATGACAATGCCAAAGTTCAAAGTGTTTCAATATTATCAAGGGAGCAACATTAGATATTAATGGATATTTGAAATGTGTTAAGCAATGGGTAGTCACCTTCCTATTCACAATCAAAGAAAAAGGAAAAGTAGAAATCTCAAATAATAACATGAGTAGTCCTAACAAGCACAAAATTATAATTTACCTTATCACAGTGTTGTCAGGTGATCCATACTATTAAACGAACATTAAAGAAAGTCTACATCTAGAGAGATAGCATTTTATGGAGAGTTATTAATGTAGAGCTACATATAAAAACCAACAAAGATACTGGTAACATACAAATTCAAGAGTATATGGTGTTTCATCATTATGTAGGTATACAGAGTGGAGGAGGTTTGACAAAAGGGAAGTGGTAGTTTTGAATATCAAGAAATATAGTTATGAAAATGACCAGTGTTTAACACTTGCAAGTGGTCTGTTATGACTTAGAAAAGATCTAAGAAATAAAGAGGACTATCAAGCCTTGAGGAAAACCATATATGGCATAGCATGATCAGTACATCAATAGAGCATGTCAACATGAGATAAATATAGGTAAAAATGGACCATCCATCATGCTAGAGTATAGTTATGCATAAGAAGTATTCATCCATGATAAAGGTATAGTCATGATATCACACAAGTGCAAAGTACAGTGAAATAAAGAAGTAGGAAAACCAAGGAGAGGATGACTATCACAATAATGAGACTCATGACCACTACATTGGATACATGAGTGCTTCTAAAACAAGTACAGTTGTGGCTCTAAGAAACAAAAGTTTCCATTTTTGCAGAAATTAATAGAGCCCAGAAGGTCGTGTATGCCCATAATGCATAAAAGAAGCAACAATGTTAATTATTTTACACTCAATAAGCTTGAATCGATATTTTTATTAACAAAAAATATTTAAAAAGATGCAAGGCTTGGGCAGTGAAAACTTACCCAAGTTATCTGTTGTGGAGAAATACATTCAGATACTTGCATTCAATTCTTCTAAGAGCTCAAGATAATACCATTCATGGTGGCACTCAAGTCAAAGAAGACATCAAAAAAATGTTAACAAAAGGAAATACATCAGAAATATGATAATGGTTGTGGGTAGGAGCCATGAAGTGCTTCAAAACATTAGGAAAACATAAGATTTCAACATTTATGTGCAAAGGAAACCTTACCCAATGTATGATTGCAAAAGAAAACTCCCAGAAAATCTTCAAAGATCGACATGAAGACCACACAAAAGGCTTGAACATTGAAACCCTAGCTTCATGGTGGCTGAGATAAGAAATATCTAGAAGGGAAGTGTGAAATGAATTGAAAATTCATGAGGCTTCTTATTTTGTTTAGGGTTTTATTTTACCCTCATTTGTTTGGATGACCCTTTTTAGGGTATTTTTCATGTCAAACTAATACCTTCTTCATGATCTTTGTAATTTTTTCAAAGTAAAAATCAAACTCAAACATAATCCATTCCACTTTTTCGTGATTTAGAAGTCATCAAACAATGTAAACACCTAATAAAGAAATAGTTAATAAATTACTTTATTATTTGTTATTTAAAATATAAAGGATAAAGAAATCATTCAACACCTAACAAAGTAATTCTTTTTAATTACTTTATTATTTGTTCAAAATTTTTTTATCCCAAATAATGTAAAAGGGGGATAGGGTAGATAACTGATCATGTGAAATCAAGAGGGTGAGAAAACTGAAGTGCTCTTGGAGTCCCTTTGCTTTGAATTTTAGTCATATTTGAGCCTTTTAGGGTTGACTGTCATACAAGAGGGGTTTGCAACTATTTGAGCTTATTTTGCTTCATTTGTGGGCCCCCTTTTCATGGGTTTTTATCTTTGTTCGTGAGAGAAATTTTTGGAGATATTTTCACTTTCAGTTAGTTGCACATGCCACCTCTGGGTACCTTGGAGTTACCTTATTGTATAAAGGAAAAGACTTAGTTTCTTTTTCCTTAGTTCTTACTTTTCTACATGTATTGTAGCTTTGTTAAGCTCTTTTAGGCTAAGAAAAGCCTTTGTAACTCAAATTGATCGACTTGTAATAGAAATTCCTTCATTTTCAATAAAGAAAGTAACAATTTTCCTTCTTAATACTTCTTGTGTTATAGTGTATGAGTGATCAGATGATATTTTGTGATTCATTCTTAGAATCCTTTTATTTTGTCTCATTCAAACAAAATTAATGTAGGGAGATGCATGGTTAAAGTAGGTAATGGATTGAGTAAGCTGATTTTATTAGTTTGAAGTTGAGAAAATACTTTTTTTCCTTTGTGCATGCTCTAAATTTATCCCCTTTCCAATGAAATACTTATTTGTTACATGGTTAGTTGGGTTGTGAGAATAATTGAGCTTATTTGGTTAATACATTATGAGTTTGAATAAGCAAGTAGATCTAGAGTGTTTGGTGCATCACCTCCTATGATAGGTTTCAATTCCAAGTTTCTTTCTATCCTTTTTCCTATCAAAAGGTAGTTTGTAGGAGGTATCATAGGGAATTAGCCCTTTATTTGGAGATTCATCTTCACTATGAGCATACCCATAGGCTCGAAGATGTTTCAATGTTTCATGAGATTGTTGAGCATATAAAATTAGTATCTGGGTGAAATCCTCATGAAAAAAATACCCATGATAATTTTTCATGGAGTTTCATGAATTATGAGATGGCTTCATCGTTTTCAAATAAATCTATAATCGTTGGTTCTAATCAATGACTTGTGGGTAGACTGGGCTTATTTCAATGGTTTGTTTGTTTGGGGTGAAATATGTTGTGGATATCATTGTGATTGGATGGATTAGTATGGGGAAATTACACTTGATCCATGAAGAATAGAAGCATAACAAAGCCACTAATGTCAAATCTCAATAGGATCATTCAAATAAAGATTAAACTAAAAATTTATCAAAACTAACTAGTCTAAAATATGAAAGCATTAACATTTCTACTCTAACCCATATGAAACTTATCCCATTGTGATATTGGTGTTTCATTGATATGATGACCCTTTCCCAATCCCATGGATGAATGAGCTTGCCCCAATCAATTTTACTGGAAAAAACTGATGGAACAGTTGAGAGATGTGTATGAAAACATGATTTTAATCTAAATAAGCATGATGCAAGCTAATTAAACATTATTTTATGATAAATGACGAAGATATGCTAATGCTAAGCTAATGTGAGTGGATTCTAAGCTAAATGATCTAAGCCCTAATTAATAAACAAGCTAAATGGATGCATTATGTGAGCATGGAATCCATTAATGGAAGCTCAAAACTAATTAATGCAATTAAAATGAACTAGAAGATTATAAATATGTGCTAAATATGATTGTGAGTGTGAGTGCTTTCAATAGCATAAGTTTTATTTTTAAAAGATGGATCCATTTATCTCCAAATAGTGACCTATTTATAGGAGGATAAATGAGAAATGGAAGATTGAGATCAAAAAGGATAATCAATGGTCAAGGATGGAAGAAGATGGAGACATGGATCATGGATTATCTTCGACAGGTGAAAATGTGAGATGATATTTAATCAAGGGTTCACATTCCCTCAGACAAACACATTTTTAACCTATATAAGAGGTCAAAAGTTAATTTGCACAATAAGTCACAAGATAACTTGCACATGAAGCTAAGTAAGTTTGTTGAGAAAAAGGAATATTCCCCTTTTTAAAATGGGTGATGAGAGAGAATATTCCCTAGAATATTCTCATGGGTGAGGAAAAGGATAATTTAGTTAATTAAAACTAAATTAAACTATACAAATAGGGAAGGAATATTCTAAGGGAATATTCCTTTTGGAGGAATGTGCAAAGGAAGAACACTCCCTTGGAATATTCCCTTGAAAGTGGGGGGGAAATTATATTAACTTCTAATTAAACAATATTAATTATGCAATTATGGGATTAGAAGAATTAAGATGACATTCATTAAATAAAATGATTTAATGAAGGGGGAAAGATGATGACATTTAATTAAATAAGAAGATTTAGGGATTTAAATTAAATAGTTTGATTTATTTTATTTAATGAGATGAAGTGTTATCATGGAAGGGAGTGAATTAACTCAATTTAATGAATTAGGTTAATAGATGCAAATGATTCCATTAATTAATTAGCTAGAGTAATTTAATCAATTACGCAAAAATAGGATGTGTTTCAAGAGGAAATGATGTTAGTATACTTGATTCGAGTGTATGATATGACTCGAGATATTTTTTCAGTGTCTACAATCATGAAGAGAGATTCATTCTCAAATAAGTCAACAATGTCGAGGGGGAAGTCATCTAGGGTAGTATCACCTAATGTTGGTAACTAAGAGGAAGCCTCAGTCCATTTAGCAGAATTACCTTTTCCAAGGATGGTAACCTTGCTAATAGTACATCCTAAGCCAACATTCTTAGGACATATCTCAGGAATGATGGGTTCTAGCAATCCATTATCATTTTTTCCCAATTTCTCATTATTGTTGTAGCCCCATCCCTTCATTAGCTACAAGCCTTTGTTACCATTTTCCATGGGAAGAATAGGTATAGGTCAGTCATATTGATAGAGTAGTTTAGAGACATCTTCCTCATTGATATTATGTTTATTCAAATCCCCCCATTTGGTGAAGGTGATAGAATCAAGCATTAATGTTTTTTCCACTTTTTTAATAGGTGTAGGCTTCCCATGAGATTTGGGGTAAAGGGGTAACTCACCCAACACAAAAGTGTCCTTCTTGAGGTTATAGTCTCCACAACCATTATCCTTGATAACTACCTAGATATTAGGTATGTTCCGCATAATGGGTTCTTTGGTTTCTAAGGTAGATGCAAGGAATGATGGGTCAACAACTGAAGAGGAGGAGGATATAGGACCTTCATTATTCTTGGGGATTTGGGGCATTTTTTAGAATTTGTCCTTGAGGTTTTTGTAATAGTATAAAGGCTCAAGATCTCCATGGATGGTAACTTCTCTATCCTCAAAAGGTAACTTCACACATTGGTGATAGGTTGAAGCTACAACTTTTAGGGCATGGATCCATGGTCAGCCAAGAAATATTTTTTAGGGGAGATCAAGGTCTAACACTTGGCATGTGGTCTCAGAAACGATGGGCCCCACTTGGATGGGTAGTGTGATGATTCTTGTGATATATTTTCTTGATCGTCATATGCTCTAATGGTTGTACTCTTTTCTTTCTCAATAGCATCCTTTGAATACACATTTTTTATCAGGTGAAGGGTAAAATAATTCAAACTAGCACCTCCATATACTAAGAATTTTATTTTTTTTCTTATGGGAAATGACCTCAAGGTGTAAATCACAATTATGAGATGGTTTTGATGGTAGGTATTTTTTCAAGAAGGTGAGAAGGTGAGGGACAGTGATATTCCCTACCATAGCTTGAAATTGATTTGTATCAATATTTTCAAGGACAAATGACATGGATAAATATTTATCTAATATTTCCCTATGTTTGGGGGATAGCCTTAATAGTTTTGATATTGAGATCTATATGGGGGTCTTTTTAAGTTGATATAGAAGATTGTAGTTGTTAGGGTTGGATGTGGAAATGTAGATTTTTCCCTAGGTTGAGATGAAGCTCCTTGGATGGTAACCTTGCCATGTCATGTGGTGACTCCATACTCTATGCTAGGTCCTTTAATGGTAACGATAATGGCAACACTATCACAAGATGCAAATACATTGGAATAGACATGTTGCACGTTATTGTAATTCTTCCCTTTTATATTGTCATTCCCTTTTCTATGATCTGACATAGGGTTCTTGTATATATTGAGATCTTGGTTGTTTGTTGCTGCTTCAAAAGATATGTCATTGTTGTCTATGATATCTTGGTTAATATTTTTAGGCCTCATATAGTTCAAGTCTTGTGCCCCTTAATATTGTGAAAGTCACAAAGATTTTTTCATTGTACCAAGGAGGTTTATCTTGCGGTTCTTGGTAGTTTTCAAAATTGAGATGCATGATCAAGTTTGACTCTACCATTTTCTTCATGATGGATTCAATAGGTTACCCCAATTGTGTGTATTTGTGTTTAGGATAGTTGTTCTGATTTGGGATTCATCTTTATTGATTCTCAATGGTGTTGACTTGATTATTCTATGGTGGTGATGTTGTTTGTTGGATAGCTTGTGCGATGGTGGGTTGATTGTTGTTCAGCCTAGGAGAACTTATCACCAATTTAGAATCTATAATGCCATCATTCATCATGTTCTCATTCTTAGCCCATACGTGGGGCTTGTCATTTGAACTAGTTGATGGGAAGTTGTCTTTGTATGCTTTGGTATTTCCTTGTGAGATTAGAGCCCTCTCGATGTTAAGGGTCCTAGGGACAAGCTCATCATAAGTGGTAATGAATTTCACTTTCAAGTGGATGGATAGATCTAGATCAGCATTCTCTATGATAATCCCCACTTTTTGTTAATCACGAATGAGCCATTTTCTTTTTCTATCTCTTTTCCTCCATCATTGTAAGAAATTGGCGAAATATTGTCCTTTATTTTTCTTGAGTGTGTACAACTCTTCTAATCTTATGCCCATGTCAAGATTAAATGAGAAGTGATCTATAAATTTGTTAGTGATTTCTTGGAAGGTTTTGATACCTAGAGGAAACAGAGAAAACCAATTGATGGTTGGGCCTGTCAAGATTTGTGGAAAGAGGTGCATTAAATAGGACTAGTTGTCAGCCACCTCCATCCACGTGACATTGAATTCCTTGATGTGATTGATAGGATTCCCTCTCCCTTTGCATTTATCGAATTTAGGGACCTCAAAAATGAGAGGGAAAGGCACTCTTGCGATTTTTTGATCAAATGGATAGGGAAATAGGTTTTGTTGTGTATGGTATTTCCTTTTCTTTCCCATTTGCATGTCTTGCATTTGTTACATCAGTGAATGAGTTGCGATGTGATGACATCATCTCATGGGTTTGGTGGAGGGACATATATGGGTATTTGGTATGATGAAGTGTGTATGGTGGGGTTTGATATTGTGAAGGTGAGGGTGTTAGAGATGTATATGTTCCTAGTGTGTTTGTATCGATAATTTTATATTGAGTTTTATAGTATAAACCATATTGTTTTTGTTGTATGGCTAATGTTGTTTGTTGGGCTTGTTGTTGTTGGGCTATGAGATCTGCTTGTTTTTTTTTTTTTTATCATTGTTGTTATGCTACTAAGGCTTCTTCTTCTTGTTGTTGCTATAATTGTTGGGATACTAAGGTTGCGTGTTGTGCTTGTTATTGTTATGCTACTAAGGCTTCTTGTTATGTTGTTAAGGCTGCTTGTTGTGCTTGTTGTTTTTTATGGGATGCTAGGGCTTCTTGTTGTTCTTGTTGTGTTGCTAGGGCTGCTAAGTTTTATTTTTGTTGTTGTGCTACTAAGGTTGCTTGTTGTGCTTCTAAGGTTGCTTGTTGTGCTTTTTGGGATGCTAGGGAAACTTGTTCTATTTTTTGTTGTTGCAAGGATTTTTGATAAGCATCTTGTGCTTGTTGAAAGGCTAGAGCATAATCTTGTAATGTAGGATCATTTTTTGTTGGGACATATGTGGTGGGTTTTGGATGTATAATGAGTGGTTTGGGGCTACCTTGGTTTAACATTCCTTGAAGAATGGTGGATTGACATGGAGGAATGTAAGTTTGAGGTCCCATTTGATTTTGCATAACAAGGGGGACTGATGGTAATGATGATGGTGGCACCACTTGATATTGTGATGAGAATGAGCCACTTGGAAATTGATTGAGAGGGTTACCTTGAGTGATAGGCAATGTGTTCCCTTGTGGTATTTGAGGTGGGATCAAGGTATTACCTTGGTTGATAGGATTCGTAACCAAATTTTTTTTTGGATTTGGGTTGATGATGGATGGGATCGATGTGTTCCATACAACCAATGGGATGGATGAACTAATGGGGTGGATGGATGAAGATGTCCATTTTTGTGTCAACGATTGATTCTCTGTAAGGGTGTTGAAATGTCTTTATTGGTCTAGTTGAGGTACTTGGTCCATACTACATTTTCTAACATTGGGCACACTTTTGGTACTTGTGGGGATGGACAAAGATGGATTCCCTCGATATGTCAAGGTTTTCATGGATTCATGAAGCATAAGTGATTTATTTGGATGTAAACGGTGTTTTGGAATGTTAGTGGAATATTGAGGAGGGGCACCAAATGTGGGTGTCCAAGTGATGGTTTGTGGTGGAATAGTGTTTAAAGTACCCACAAGTGTGTTGCTTGCAAAAGGAAGAGTGTGACCAAAGTCCTTAGCAAGAGTAGTTGCAAGACTAGGAGTTTGTATTTGACTTGGCCCTAGTGATAGATTTGATTGAATTATAGATTGGGTTAACCCTTCTGTCAAGTCGTGTGTGAAAAAATATGGGGAATTGGAGTCACTTTCTCTAAGGCTTCATGTTCTTTTTTATACTCAAGTATTTCTTCTTTGGTAAGTCCAAATGATTTTTTTGTGATATCTTCTACTTCATATGGTCCTACCAAATTTTGGATTTATTGTTCAGGGGTAGAATGAATTCTTGGATAAAATTATTGAGGGTTGGTATCACTAATGGTGGATGAGACTTTATTTTTCTCCATTATTTTCTTATGTTGTGATCTTGTTGTTACCATAAATTTTGGGTCACCTATGGGAGATTTATGTTGATATATGTAATGTTTAAACTCTCTAGTTGACTCAAACTTAGGTAAAAGAGATGATCTAAGTCATTTTGGAGCAATGATGAGAATGGTAGACAAAAATGATGGCTGATATGGATAGTGATATTTGCAAAATTTCTAGAAAACACTTTTGAAAAAGAGGTTTGATTGGTTTGATAAAGATGATAATGAACTCGTAAATCTTTAAGCTAGACTCATGACCTTCGAGATAAACTAGTTCACAAAGGTGATAACTAGTGAGCAACTAAATGCATGGAAAAGGATTAATTTCACATGCAAAGTAGCTAAGTTAGGGTTGATAGATTTGATAGGTTTCTAAGTCCCAATTTTTGGTGTGTTTACAAAGTTTACAAATTTTGGTGAAGTGAAGGGTTAAATATGATGAAGGATGGATGAAATGTTTGACCCAATGTTGACCTAGACTGAACCTTTTTTTCCAAGACCAAGGTAGTGAGAAACATGTTATACCTCTAAAGTGATCAAAACCTATGAGCTCAATGATTTAAACAAGAAGTGTATGTGAAATGTGTAGATCTAGTTTGTCTATGAAATCATGTGGAAAATGTATCCTTATTGATCTATCTCGATTGTAGTGATTTTTAAGATACATCTACAGGTATACTTTGCACTATGATGTCTATTTGAAATAACGAAATGTAGACCTTCTCTTAGGGATTTTTTATTTTGTGAGATATCATTTAGAGAAGCACAATATCATGAAAAATAGGATATTTATTGTCATGTGAGAGGTCGTAATACAAGCCTTTTGGCCACAATATCAATGTTTTCCTCTTGTTCATCTAATATTTTTATTGTGTTTCTCCACTGGCTTGGTGTTCCTTTGTTTCAAAAGTGAAGCTCCTCAAACTACTAATTATGCCAGTTTTTTCTCCTTCAATTATCTCAATGTTTGGTTGTATGATAGCTAATGTAATGTTTGGTTGTTGAATCAGAGTGATTGGATGACAAATAGTCATGTGGAGTTCAATTTTTCAATTTATCTTTCTTAAATGAGTTTATTTTTACCACAAAAACTTTCCTTGATTAAGTTTCAAACTAAATGTCTATGTTCAAAAACATCATTCATTTCACAAGGTCCATTATATGAAAATCATGAAGTTTAAGGCCATAGTTACCTATGTTGACTTTGTGGAGTATGGATTGAGATATAAGACAAAATACTTAGAAGTCACTAAGGCTAGAATCCTTAGGACAAGCATTAATATCAATTATTTTCAATGGGTATCCATGCTTAAACCAAAGGGTTTGAAATTTAATGAACCATGTTGATGTTTGTTTGAAATTTTTTTGGAACCAAGCAAAGTGTTAAACTAACTCAATACCACATAGGCTCGAAAGACACTACTTGTCGAGTCCCTACTTGGATTTATCCAAACACTAAGACAAAGTGAACATCTAGAGATTTTGTGACACTGGCTCCCCCTTAGACGATATGAGCACACCAAATCTCACACCCCAAAGAACTGAAGATCCAAGAGATATTATATTTCTATAATGAATAGTAAATGTGGGGTGGCTTCAAAATGACCATTCCTACACTAGCAAGTAAAAATGGATTTGGGCTTCTAAACCAAGTGGTTCTTAATTTGGTCATTTCGAGATAAAATGGTGCCTATAAATGCTAAAATTCACTTAATTAAGAGGCCTCCCAATCTTTAAAAATATCTAAGGGAGACATTTTCTAGTATAGGACATCCACACTAGCTAGTAAATTACTTTCATCACACCAAATATTTATATAGCAGACCGAAATGAAAGTATCACTTGGTTTGTTCCCTCTCACAAGTTGGGAGGTAGGCCCTCTAAAGGTAACACATCAAAAATAAAATAATGTGCAAAGAAACTCAAGATTATTTTCATCACCTAAGATCGCCAAAAGGTATGAGGGGAGAGGATAGACACTTTATTTGTATAAAATAAAAGGATGATGTATACTTGAATGTTTCTCTTCACCCAAGATCACACGAAGCACAAGGGGAGAGAATGCACATTTCAAGCATACAAAAACAAAGAAAACATAGAAAAAACTTTCATTTTACTCCATCATAGTTGTCTAAAACCCTCAACAACCTCATGAGATGATATCATGGGCCCCAAAGTCACCTCTCGAGATGATCTAGCAAAACTAATCATTAGTCTTGTCATGCCTCTCACCAAATTGTTTGGCTACCCTATCAGGTAGGTAAATCTCGATCATAATATGCTCTCAACCCTATATGTACCGAGTTTGACAATAAAATAAGAGTTATTGTACATCATCATACCAAGGTGGCATCTTTAGCCACAGTTGCCATCTGAACACTATCATGTCATCAATCACTCTCCTCCAATAAGGGATACTGAGTTGGCCTATATGTTGTAGAGTGATAGCCCCTCTATGCATCCAAACAACTAGATTATCTATCTCCACATCATCCATGTGGACAATCAGTTAGATCACATCAATGTGATCCCACGCCCATATGTTGGTGCAGGTGCACCTTGTTCACTAAATGCCTTCAAAAGGAAAAATTGTAAAATTTGAGTTTTCAAGTCTAAAGCATTGTGACAAGGTCATGCAAAGGTAAATTCCAATTTATTTGAGGTATTTAGAAGAGGTTGAATCAAATTTAGAGGTTTAAAGGGTAAGAAATTTAAAATATATCTATAAACCCTTAACAAGGGGTTTTGAGAGTCTTGTGAGGTTTTAGACCTCCATCCCACTGATGTAGGTTTAGAAGATCAGTGGGATGTATTTTTTAGGGTGTAATTAGGATTTTTTAAGAAGTGTTTGTGTGGTTAATAATGCAGGGAGGACAATAATTCGATGTCTAGTTGTTGATCTTCAGAAAATACATAAGTTTTCCAATGAAAATGAATGGCTACATGTTGGTATTTGGGGAAAATACATTTAATTAGGTTGGGAGTTGATTTCTAGAGCATATTAAAACAAAATATGACATTTTTGAAGAGGTGGCAAATGTATATGAGGTTTTCAATGTTTCTTTTCAATAAACCCTCACTCTCTTTGTATTATTAAGCCTACAATCAAGGGTTTTATAATATGATGCTAAAAGTGAGTCTTTTAGTGCCTGAAAGTTGGTGTTATTGAAGTTTTGTAACATGTATTAATTCTTTCTAGGATTTTTCAGTAGTTTAAAGTTGATTAAATGTTAATTTCTTTGCATTTTTTACCTAATTGGTGAGGATTTACAGAGGTATAGTTAGGATTTTAAGATTTCCTTAAAACACAAGAGCATCTGAGTTTATGTTATGGTAAAATAGACTGAAATGGGTCTCTGAATGTGTATTGGTTTTGTAAAGATACATTGTGATTGAAGAGGAAACACCCACTTTAGGAGTATGGTGACTTACTAGAGATATGGGGGTTAGTTTCCTAAAAGCATTAAATCTGATAGAATAGTGAAAAGAAGAGTTGTAAATATTTGGAAATTGTCTTTTTGGTGTTGTTACTAATGTCTCTATTTTTGGATAAGGTTTAGAAGGAATATTTGTTGTTTTTTATGTTTGTAGCAAAGATAACTCTATGTGCAAAATGATGTTTTGATTGCAAGAATCAGATACTTTGATAGATCTATGATATGTGAGTAATTTCTTGGTTTTTTTCAAGCAAAAAATGATAAATACAACATCTTGGAAGTCTGAGAATAGGATTTTAGCATGAATGATGGGTTTGTGGTTATTTTTCCTTGTAGAAGCAAGTTGGAATGAAGAGTAATATGGTGCAAGTTGGGTGTTTGATTTAGTTCAAATTCTTCTAAAGAGGTTATTTCTTTTATTTTGATAAATTGGTGATGGAAAGATGTATTGGAATCTGATAAGGATTTGGGTTACTGGTTTGGTGGTTGGTGCCTTGTGATTTTCAAGTGAAATGATATGATTTTGATGAAAAGATAAAGGAATTTTTGGTGATTGTTTAATTTGATCTTCTCCATTTGAGTTTGGGTCAGAAGCACCACTAGATGATTTGAGGTTTTAGTAGAAGATATGCATCACATGTGCAATAGTATGACTCCTACACCAATAGCTCTCCCATCATAGTACATAAACTAATGCATATCATGATAAAGCAAGGCCAGAATCACTCGCCCCATGCATATTGAGTCCTCCTAAAAATAATTTGGTACCATGCCAGCCCCCATCTAGGACTGAACCCTCTACTCCATTAGTTTGGAGCAACAATGCACAAAATCACTATGCCAACTATCAATCTAAAGATAGATGAGCACCCTCTATACATCTCAAGTTTGATCTGTGAGTTAGATAGGATAATAGTGTCCTGATCAAAAACCTCATGCCAAGCATCATAGCCTACATCACTATCATAAATCACATAGTCCCCATGTTTCGATAATCACAATATCCACCATACATCCTCTAATGTCATTGTAGGCTCACAAGTGAGTAAGTGGAAGAACGAGGCCTTGCTATGCCACTGTTCGCATAGTGTTGTCATCATCATCAAATGGGTCCTCACAATGGGCATATATGTGACATACCAAGATCTAATATCTCTAAGGTGCTCCTATCAAAGCTCAGATAAATCATCTAGTGTAGAAATTAAATTGGGTTGGTGCTTGCAAGACATCAAAGGATGGATAACCTCTTGTAGCCACAAATTGTGTAACTTCAAATTTTGCTAAAATTGCCTAAGTTTGGAATTTTTTATCCCCAAAATGAGAATTTTTTTGCCATCTATGAAGGCCTCACTATAATTAAAAATTCCAAATAGTGATGCTTGGTCCATTCAAATTTTAAATCATGAGTAGCATCACTATTTACACTGGTGTTACAATTTGACATCTAAAAACCCTAATTCTAAATTGCAAACCAAGGGTAGGTGTCACTCATTACAACCACATCATAATTTGAAATTTACAAACCCTAATTTTAAATTGCAAAGTGTGTTTCCATTCACAATGGCATCGCTAAAAAGCTGAAAATTATTGTTGAAAGTATAAATAGCATCGCAATACAATATTTTTGACCTAGACCAAATTTCAAAGCCTAATAAATACATCAAATATTCAAAATGCAAGGAAATTTTCTATTTAATAGGATAACTAAGAGGGGGGTGAATCAGTTGTCACCAATTTAATTCCCTTAACTATTTATCATAACTAAATCCAAATACTGCACAAATGATTTATCTATAAATGTAGAAACTTAAAGTTATCACATAAACACAGTAACACCGAATTTATGTGGAAAACCCAATGAGGGAAAACCACGATGAGGATTAAATCACACTATAGAGAATATAAAAAATGATTACAAAAAAAATGCTCACTGACTGGAATAAGGCTTTCTACCGAGAATAAGGACTCACTATCTAGAATCACTATCCACAGGGCTAGGACCCAAATGGCTCACTACCACAGAGATACAAAAGTGATGGCTTACCACCAAAAGTGAACTAATGACTTAGACCTTTCTTGTGTTGAATTTAGTTCCAGATGAAGTTCAATAAATTTAGTATTGTATATTAGTAATTTCTCAGTAGTTTTGTTCTGACCATGCACCTATTGTCTTCACTTTCTTCGCTTATTCTAATATTTTGTATTCATTCCATTTTTTGCCTCTACATCCTTCTTGCATAGCCTTGCATCCATCCTTATCTTCCAGAGATTATATATGTATCATACTCATCAATTAGGTTGGCCAAACATCCATAAAGTATTGCATATGCTAAGTCATCCAAGATCTTCAAATATCCAAATAATAGTTTGTCAAGACTTTAAAACCAATATATCGGACCACATATAACGGTCATCTTCAATGGGAAATAACTTTTGATAAATGAGTCATACATATAGTACCATTTTGATATCAATGACAACCTACTGACATTCATGACAACCATTTGATGCAATCTTCAATCTTCAACAATCTCCCCCTTTGTCATTGATGGAAACACAAGATGTGAAAAGACAACAAGAACCTTTATAAATGTTTTGATAAAATGATTTTAATTTGTTTCACATGCTTCCTTTCTCCCCCTTTGACATCAATGAAAAAAAAATTTCAAGTATACTGTACTGAATGTATAGACTACTCCCCCTTTCAAATTTGTTCTACAAAAAAAAATTCCTCTAATTCTTCATCTCTCCTTTTTACTTCATAAATTCTACAAAAAAGGCTATCAAAATTATTCTTTACCTCAATCCTTCTTTCTTTAAAATATTTCCTTGTATTTTTTTTCAGTTCTAGAATACATGTCTTCCAAGAATCCACTTCTAGCCTAATGCATAGACAAATACTATTGTTCCTTTCTATTGAATCCTTTTTTTCTAGAAGAGCATCTAGAATAGAAATATTCTTTATGTTGTTCTTAGCATCCACCAAGAGACCAGAAATTTGTTCCAATCTTAACTTAGTTATCTCTTTGACTTTTGAAAAGGTCTTCACAATATTATCCCTCTTTATCATGATGACAACAAGATCAAATTGTAAGGAATTAATCCTTTTCTTTTGTGTTACATCCTTTTAATTAAGAGCATCATATGTGTTTCCAATAGAGTTCAATTCATGCTCAAAATAATCAATTTTTCTTTTGTAGTTCCCAATAGCAGTAGGCCACTAGAGACAATACCTATACATATTGTTTACACTCTTGATAAAGGTTTTTAGTTCATTTATACTCTCAGTCAACTTCTTATGTTCTTTCTAGGATCTTTCTTCCATAGCCAATTGGATTTCATCTTTATCTATTATTTCACAAAGTGACTATTCCTTTAATTTGTCTTTAATATGCTCAACCAATACTTCTGGTACAATACTTATCAATTCACTTTGATCAATATCATTATGAATTATGTAAATGGCCAAAGCATCTATAATTTCATCTTGTTCATATGAGGTTCGGGACAACCATATATCTCCAATTGTCTTCAATCCATAAGGTTTCTCAAGAATTTTTAGCACTTTTTATTTAGTAACATCTTCTTCATCATCATCTGTTGATACTAGATCAAATATTTCTATAATTTTTGTTTCCTTTTCTTCCCCCTTTTCCTCTATCTTCAACTTCTTTATTTTTGGAGGGGAGCATGACCTGATTCTTCTTATTTTATACTTTCTAGAGGAGGATCCTGCTTCAGATATCAAAACCAGACTAGAAACCACACCAGAATTCCATACATTAATTTTGATTTTAAAATATTTTTTTCAAACCTTTTCTTTTTCAGCTAGATAGTTTAGATATCGGTAAGCTTGCTTCCCAATAAGTGTAGATAACTTCAAGACAACATTTTCTTTTAATGGTAATGAATTCAAAAAATGCATCATCAAGTATATAACCAGAGATCCAAAGAAAAAGGGATAATTGTCATTCTTTTTCATTGTTATATTTTCTATTAATTGATTTCTCATTAATTCACACGAGTTAAAATCCTCCTTATTCTTAATCATTTTCATTTTCTAAATTGAAAGAGAATTCTCGAGATTCCTAATCATTTCCTAATCAAATTTGTCAATTTGTAACTTACTCAATTTATGTAATTTGTTGTTGCACTGATTGAATGACAACATTGCCTTTGACTCCATTGCTTCAACCTTGTTCTTTTTACTTTCGCTTGCTAAAAAACCTAACTCCATCACTTCTTAGCTCATTTGCTTCAAAAATGAAAATGACTACTCAATCTTCCTTATTATTAGTTTTTAGGGTTTCATCATAAAGGATAATTTATTGCTCATGAAATCATCATTCATACTTCATTTTGTCAAATATTTCTACTACCAAAGTTGTCAGCAATATTGTGAAATGCAATGCAAGAAAAAATGGATCCACAAATCCTCCATATTGCTTGTCTTCTATCAAAATTTTCTTCATTTCCTTAAGAATGAGAATTTTCATCACATATCCTTGTGTCATCACATGACACCTCTTATTCTGGGGGCTAGATATATTTTTCTAATTACTCCCCATGAAGCCATTACTAGCTTCGGTTCATAGAAGGGGCATCTACACTGGATACAGATACAAGATTCTATAATTTTTCCTTGTTTTCAAGTTCTTCTTTCTTTCTCCAAATCTTTTCCATTTCTCTTCTCACTTCTTCTAGATTTAACTTGTCCTTATGTTCTAGATTCAATTTCTTCCCAACTTTGTTCTTGTAGAGTTTTGAAAAATGTCCTGGTTTCTTGCAAGAGTGGCACACGAAAAATATTTGATCATGAGAGTTTTTATTCATATTTGTCCTGCACTGGTTAGCCTTGTGTCCAAAAATATTACACATGTAATAGTGACCTTGGAATGAATGAAATATTCTACCAATATTGAATTTTTTCATCATTATCTGACTTCTACATTCAACAGATTTATGTCCAAACTTGTTACACACATAACATTGTCTAGTAAAAAGTCCAAAATTCTAACTTAATCTATTTTGATTCATCATACTTCTACATTTTGTTGCTTTATGTCTACATTTATTGCATGAGTAACGAAATCCAGTGAAATATGGGTACCTTTGATTATTAGGTTGTTAGTTGGGTATCCTTTCGATATTGATCCTTTTATTCTTCCCTTGATAAGTGTTGCCTCTCCTTTGACTATTAATTTTGTTGAAACTTGGGTTAGTTTTTTAACTTTGTCCTTCTTTGATTCCTAGACCACCTTTATATTTTGCAGGATTTTGAGATGAAATCAATTCATCAAGCAATCCTAAACTTATCTGGATCTTTTTTTCAAAAAAATTTACCTTTTCCAAATCAGATTTAAGAGTTACTACTTCCTGTTCAATATTTTCACTTTTTTCTAGTTTTTGATTGATATCTTCTTTGCTTTGCTCAATTTCCAATTTTAGATTCTCTTCCACCTTTTTTCTTTCTTCAAGTTTCATCCTTATATTTTTCAGTAGTCTCCTTTTCTTCTTTTATTTCTTGATAATCTTCTTTGTTCTTCATCTTAAATTTTCAGATCTGATTTCTTAGTTTCTAAATACATTCACTAGCTTGCTTGACATTTTTTTTTAGATCTTTATTCTCAAACTCTAAGGACTATGTTCTCAATTCTTCATCTAGGTCAGATCCCTTCACCATTTATTCAACCTACCAAGATCTCCTTCAAGTTGTTAGAATTATTCCAAATGACCTTGCTCCTATACCAATTGCTGCATAGGAAAACTAAGAGGGGGGTTGAATTGGTTATCACCAATTTAATTTCCTTAACTATTTACCAAAACTAAATCCAAATACTATATAAATGATTTATCTATAAATGAAGATTATCACATAAACATAGTAACACCAGATTTACATGGAATACCCAATGAGGGAAAAACCACGGTGAGGATTAACTCACACTATAGAGAATATTGAAACCAATTACAAAAAAGGCTCGCTACTTGGAATAAGGCTCACTACCTAGAATAAGGACTCACTTTCTAGACTCACTATCCATAGGGATACAACTCAAATGTCTCACTGCCACAAAGATATAAAAGTGATGAATTACCATTAAAAGTGAACTTATGAATTTCCCCTTTCTTGTGCCGAATTTAGTTCCAAATAAAGCTCGTTAAAAGTAGTATTGTATATTAGTAATTTCTCAATAGTTCTTCTCTGATCACACACTTATTATCTTTTCTTGCTTCACTTATTGTGATCTTTTGTATTCAAACCCTTTTCTACCTCTATATCCTTCTTGCATAACCTTCCATCCATCCTTATCTTTTGAAGAGACATATATGCATATATATATGTATCATACTCATAAATTAGGTCGGAAAAACATCCATAAAGTATTGCATATGCTAAGTCGGCCAAGATCTTCAAATATCAGAATCATAGTTTGTCACACGATAGGAACTGGACCTAAAAACCAACATACTGGACCACGTATAATGGTCATATTCAATGGGAAATAATGCCTAGTAAATGATTCATACATATAGTATTGTTTTGACATCAATGACACCCTACTAACATTAACAACAACCATTTGATGCAATCTTCAATCTTCAACAATCTCCTCCTTTTTCATTGATGGGAACACAAGATGTTAAAAGCCAACAACAACCTTTATAAATCTTTTGATAAAATGACTTTCATTTGTTTCACATGCTTCCTTTCTCCCCCTTTGACATCAATGACAAAAAAATTCAAGTATATTGTACTAAATTTACATACTACTCCCCCTATCAAAATTGTTCTACGAAAAAAAAAATCTTTGATTCTTCATCTCCCCATCTCTTTATCTCTCCTTTTTACTTCATAAATTCTATAAAAAGACAATTAAAAATGATTCTTTACCTCAATCCTTCTTTCTTTAAAATATTTCCTTGTTTTTTTCTTTCAATTCTTGAAGATATGTCTTCCAAGAATCCACTACCAGCCTAATGCATAGACAAATATTGTTGTTCTTTACTATTGAATCAATTGTTTCTAGAAGAGTATCCAGAATAGCAATATTTTGTGTTGTTCTCAGCATCCACCAAGAGACCAAAAAGTTGTTCCAATCTTAACTCAATTATCTCTTTGACTTTCCAAAATTTCTTCACAATATTATCCCTCTTTACTATGATGACAACAAGATCAAATTGTAAGGAATTGATTCTTTTCTTTTGCATTACATCCTTGTTGTTAAGAACATCATTTGTTTTTCCAATAGAAATCAATTCATGCTCAAAAGAATCAATTTTTATTTTGTAGTTCCCAATAGTAGTAGGCCACTAGAGACAATACCTATACATATTTTTTACACTCTTGATGTATGTTTTTAGTTAATTTATACTCTCATTCAACTTCCTTTGTGCATTCTAGCATCTTTCTTCCATAGCTAATTGGATTTCATCTTTTTCTACTGTTTCATCAGGTGACTTTTCCTTTAGTCTATCTTCAATCTTCTCAACCAATACTTCTAGTAAAATACTTGTCAATTCTCTTTGATCAATATCATTATGAATTATGTAAATGGAAAAAGTGTCTGTAATTTCATCATGTTCATATGAGGGTCGAGACAACCATATATCTTCAATCCATCAGGTTGCTCAAGAATTTTTAGCACTTTTTCTTTAGTAACATCTTCATCATCATCTATTGATACCAAATCAAATGTTTCTGTAATTTTTGTTTCCTTTTCTTATCCCTTTTCCTTTTCCTTTTTCTTCTTGATTTTTGGAGGGGAACATGAACGGATTCTTCTTGTTATATTATTTATGGAGGAGGATCCTGCTTCAAATATCATAAGTAGACTGGAAACCACACCAAAATTCCATGTATTCATTTTGATTTCAAAATATTCTTTGCAAAAATTTTCTTTTTTTGCTAGACAGTTCAAATATCAATAAAATTGCTTCCCAATAGGTTTACCCGACTTCCACACAACATTTTATTTCAATGGAAATGAATTCAAAAAATACATCATCAAGCATATAACTAGAGATCCAAAGCAAAAAGGATAATTGTCATTCTCTTTCATTGTTATAGTTTCCATTAATTTATTTCTCAGTAATTCACACAAGTCAAAGTCCTCCTTATTATTAACCATTTGCATTTGCTCAACCGAAAGAGAAGTCTCGAGATTCCTAATCTTTTCCTGATAACATTCATCAATATGTAACTTACTCAATTTTTGTATCTCGTTGCTACATGGATTGAATGTCACCATTTCCTTTAAATCCATTGCTTCAACCTTGTTCTTCATACTTTCACTTGCTAAAAAACCTAACTCCTTCACTTCTCAGCTCGTTCACTTCAAAAATGAAAATGACTAGTCAATCTTCCTTATTGTTTATTTTTAGGGTTTCATCATAAAGGATGATTTATTAAGAGTGACATCATCATTCATACTTCAATCTATCAAACCTTTCTTCCACCAAATTTTTCAGCCATATTGTGAAATGCACTACAAGAAAAAATGGTTCCGCAAATCCTATATATTGCTTGTTTTCTATTGAAATTTTCCTCATTTCCTTTAGAATGATAATTTTCATCACATATCCTTGTGTCATCACATGACACCTATTATTTCATGGGCTAGATGGATTTTTTTGTGACTACTCCCCCCTAAAGCCATTACGGGATTTAGTTCATAGAAGGGGAATCTACATTGGATGTAGATACAAGATTCTCTTATTTTTCCTTGCTCTTAGGTTCTTCTTTCTTTCTCCAAGTATTTTCCATTTATCTTCTCACTTCTTCTAGATGTAACTTGTCCTTCTCTTTTGGATTCGGATTTCTCCCAACTTTCTTCTTACATAATTTTAAAAATGTCCTGGTTTGTTGCAAGAGTGTTATACTAAAAATCTTTGATCATGAGAATTTTTATTCATCTTTGTCCTGCACTGGTTAGCCTTCTATCCAAGAATGTTGCACATGTAATAGTAACCTTGGAATGAATGAAATATTCTACAAATATTGAATTTTTTCATCATTATTTGACTTCTACATTTGGTAGATTTATGTCCAAACTTGTTGCATACATAACATTTTCCAATAAAGAGTCCAACATTCTAACTTAATATATTATAAGTCATCATACTTCTACATTATGTTTCTTTATGTCTAAATTTATTACATGAGTAAAAAAAATCATTAAAATATGGGTACCTTTGATTATTAGGTTGTTACTTGGGTATCCTTTCAGTATTGATCCTTCTATTCTTGCCTTGATAAGTCCTTCCTCTCCTTTGACTATTCATTTTTTTGAAACTTGGGTTAGTTTTTGAACTTCATCCTTCTTCAAATGCTAGACCACCTTTATCCTTTGCAATCTTCTAGGATGAAATCAATTCATCAAGCAATCTCGAACTTATCTTGAATTTGTCTTCAAATTTTTTTACCTTTTCCAGATCAGATTTAAGAGTTACTACTTCTTGTTCAAGCTTTTCACATTTTTTTTTTTGATTGATATCTTCTTTGCTTTGCTCAATTTCCAATTTCATATTCTCTTCCACGTTTTTAATTTCTTCAAGTTTCATCTTTATATTTTCATCATTCTCCTTTTCTTCGTTTTGTTCTTGATAAACTTCTTTGTGCTTCATATTAAATTTTCCATATCTGATTTCTTATTTTTTGAATACATTCACCAACTTGCTTGACATTTTCTTTCAAATCTTAGACTCTAAGGTCTTTGTTCTCAATTCTTCATCTAGGTCAAATCCATCCACCATTTGTTCAACCTACCAAGATCTCCTTCAAGTTGTTAACTTATTCCAATGGACCTTGCTCTGATAACAATTGTTGAACATGACAACTGAGAGGGGGTGAATCAATTATCACCAATTTAAATGCCTTAACTATTTACCAAAACTAAGTCCAAATACTGCATAATGATTTATCTATAAATGTAAAAACTAAAAGTTATCACATAAACACAGTAACACCAGACTTACGTGGAAAACCCAATGAGGGAAAAACCATGGTGAGGATTAACTCACACTATAGAGTATCAAAACCAATTACAAAAAAAGGCTCACTGCTTGGAATAAGGACTCACTTTCCACAGGGCTAAAAACCGGATGGCTCACTACCACAGAGATAAAAAAAAGTGATGGTTTACTGCAAAAAATGAACTGATGAATTACACCTTTCTCATGTTGAATTCAGTTCCAGATAAAGCTCGGTAGAAGTAGTATTATATATCAGTAATTTCTCAGTAGTTTTTCTATTATCACACACTTATTGTCTTTGATTGCTTCACTTATTCTGATCTTTGGTATTTCAACCCTTTTCTTCCTCTATATCCTTCTTACATAACCTTGCATCCATCCTTATCTTTTAGAGAGACATATATGCATATATATATGTATCATACTCATAAATTAGGTCAGCCAAACATCCATAAAGTATTACATATGCTAAGTCAACAAAGATCTTCAAATATCGGAATCATAGTTTATCACATAGTAGGAACCAAACCTAAAAACCAACATATCATACCACATATAATGGTCATCTTCAATGGGGAATAACTTTGGGTAAATGACTTATACATATAGTATTGTGTTGACATCAATGAAAACCTACTGACATTAATGACAACCATTTGATGCAATCTTCAATCTTCAACGGTTTCAAATTGTGTACTACTAGTCTTGCACGTAGAGGCCTCTGGTACTCTCGAAACTAATCTGAAATGTTTCATGGGAGCACTCATTGTGCCATTTCATCAAGAGGTTTGAGCTCAAAGTGCATTAAATCTTTCAAGTGTGAATTCACAAATGACTTGAAAGTGACCCTTCATCACCTATTTAAACCTAAAAGTGAGGGTTTTTTGCCCTAAATTGAGTGTGCAACTAGGGTTTTGGCATTTTTACCTATTTCCATGCTTCATGACCTATTTTGAGCCATTTTTGCAATTTTGAGGTCATTTTTTGGCATCTTTGGCATGTTTTGGTGACTGAACCTATATTTTACCTTTGTCGAGAGATTAAGCCAAAATTCAAAAATTTCACCCAATCTCTTGATGGGGCAGGGAACTAGCTTATTTCTTCTACTAGGACAATAGTGGGGCATTCAAAAAACAAAAAACTATTTTTTTTTAATCTAAGAAGCAATTTTAATCCAAAAAAGTGTCAATCTTTGAGCCAACCTAACAAGTAACTCGCTTCAAAGAAGGGGAAAATGTAGACACGTAAAAATGTCCTAAATGATATCACACACTTGAATCTGATATACTGACAACGGTTTCATCAAAAAAAATCATCCTCTTTTCACTTAATTGATTAAAGTTTCCTAGTTATTTAATTAATTGTATCATTTTCATCTATTAATCTAATTAATCTAATTAGTTTAAGTCCTCCCCCTTTCATGCTAACCTGTCATCTTGTTAAATTGGATAAATCAAAATATGCAATTTTAACACCTTAAATCCTCTCATTTAAATTAAATAATATTTATTTAGTTAAATGTCATTTTAACCCCTTTTTCATTAAATAAGTTAATTATTTAATGGATATCCTAAATTCCCCTAATTTTCATAATTGAAACTTTGTTTTAATTATCAAATTACTAATTACTTCTAATCCTCCCACTTACAAGGGAATATTCCAAGAGAACATTTCTCCTTTGCATATTCCTCCAAAAGGGAATATTCTCATGGAATATTCCTTCCCCTTTACAAATTTAAAATTTGGTTTTAATTAACTAGATGCTAATTTTCCTAAAAAAGGAATATTCTCATAAAATATTATTTCCCTTTGCACTCATTTGAAAAAGAGAATATTCCTTTTTGAAACAAAGCTTCTTGTGCAATTTTTGAAAGTATTTTTCTTTGGATGAATGTAAGACCTTGATTAAATATCATCTTGCATCCTCAAGCCTTGATAGGAATCCATGATCCATGCCTCCATTTTCCTTCCATCTTGACCATTGATTGATTCTTTCAATCTTGACCATCAATTTTATTTTGCCTATTCTATAAATAGAACTTGCATCTATTGAATATGGATCCATATTTTCAATAGAAAATTTATGCTATTGAAAATCACTTTCAGTTGCATCCATACTTGGCATATTTAGTATTTTTAGTTTAAATATTAATCATATTAGCTTAGAGAATCCATTAATGGCTTCCATGGTAGCTTAGTTGCATCTATTTAGTATTGGGAATTAAGGTGTCTCAACCTTGATTATTCTTAAGTTTTTTATTTATTACTACTTTATTTTTTCCCATGGATAAATATAATTTATGTTATTAAATATTTGTGCTCCATCAAAAGGGGCATGAGATTTTGAGTTGGTACTTTTTCCACATGTGATAGCTAGTCTAGACAACTCTCTATCCCCCATAGAAAGAATATATTTCCCTACCCCAGGATGGAGGAACTAATCAGCTACTCCTACCAAGGGTGAAGGATGGAACTCAATGAGGAGCATTTCCCTCACCGCCTCCTTGGATCTAGTAGCCTCTAAAACATTGATGGGATAATTACCCAGCCTCTAAACTATTTCTTTCTTTCTTTGACCATTGGATTGTGTCAGGTAACTAGGAAGGGAGGACCTAAACTTCTCTTGGTCAAATTTTGATTATCTGAATGAAAGCATGCTTGAGCTATCCTATATTACAACCAATGAAAGTATGCTCGAGCTATCCTATATTACAACCAATGAAATCATGCACAAACCAAACTCCTCATCTCCATCACTAGCCTCACCCCCATATAGTTACACCCCTACATGGTGGAGCAGGAGGAGCTAGATGTCGTTGAACTCGTTTCTTCTGACTAGTGAGATGGGATTACTTGAACTGAACTTCTATTTCTCAATCTCGATCTCCTAGGATAGTTATTACATATGGAATTCCCATTGTTAGGAAAAATTTGAGTGTGGAAAAAAATTTCCTAATGTTAAAACTCAGAGGAGAATGAAGATATGCCTTTAAGTTTTACAATTTTAGTTCATTAAGATGCACATGAAAGAAATAATAGACTGAAGAAATAAAATCAAACACAATTGACACCTAATTTACGTGGGAAAACCATTATGGGAAAAAAACCCACCACACCAAATAAAATCACTTGTATTACAGTAAATGAATTTACATACAAATTTCAAACACTCCTTTCAAATTACAATATTAAAACAACAATATTTCTCATATCATCCTCACATAGAATAACACAGTTACAATGCTCTCATATTAGCATACAATGATAATCACAAAAAAACCAACCATTCGATCATCTAACTGACCTTTCACAGTTCCTGTACATTTCAATGTATAGCAACACCCATGATTAATTCATTCTCTGTACAATCAGTTCAGTTCAACTTCCTTTGTTGAGTAACTTTCAAACTTCCCAGTCATCCCAATGGCCACCTTCCAAGTCAACAATCAACCTCCATTGATTGGCGTACACCCCAGAAGTCAAAAAGTCTATAATTTCCACACAAGGTCTAACTACCAAACTACCGCTTCACAGTTAACAGGTCTCTACAGTGTGGTGATATACCACACTATTGTTGGATAGGCTGAAGGTACTCATGGTATGGTAGTAATTGCTTTACTACACCCCAATGCAAAGACACCAGTGGGATGGTGGTGTCCACCACTCGACAACTGATATGTTCCTGTAGTATGGTGATGTTTGCCGCTCCACAGTCTGAGATCTCTCATGGTATGGTGGTAACCACTATACCACTCCACATTCTGCAAGCCCCTATAATATGGTGATAACCGCTCTACCATGACCCATTCTAAAGACCCCAGCGGTATGGTGGTTCCACCGTTCTACCACATCAAATGACCAAAAGAACCTCGTGATAAGGAGGTAAACCACCCAACCAACAGAAAACAAAGGTTCACCACACTACCGCCAAGAACAATGAAGGACTCTACAATATAGCGGTAACACCGCACAACCACTCCTTAGCCCTGCGGTATGGCAGTAACACCACACAATTGCCAAGTAGATCAAAGACCTTTGTGGTAAGGAGGTAAACTCTGCAACCAAACCACTTTTGAATTTCTCTGAATGGTAATGAGGCAAAAGCATGAACTGAAGGAAAAAATTTCAAGTCCTTAACAGAGGTTCAAGCCTACAAGTTGAGGCACATTTTCCAAAAAACTCCCACTTGATGAAGACTTATTGGCTTCCTCTAGAATTTGAACTTACTGAAGATCATAGGCCCCAAGGCCCATCAAACTTGCACACCACTTGAACTTGTTCATGCTCATTGGCTTTGTCAAAGCATCAGCAACATTCCTCAAAGTATCCACCTTTTCCAAATAGACCTTTCCATCCTTCACCATATCTTGTATAAAATGGTACTGCACATCAATATGTTTCATCCTGGCATGAAAAGTAGGATTTTTCACCAGACAAATGGCACTTTGACTATCACAATTGATAATAATCTTCCCTACATCAAAACCAATATTAGAACACAATCTTCTAAGCCGAATGGCTTCCTTACAAGCATGAGTTTTTGTCATGTACTCAGCCTCTGTAGTAGATAAAGCAACTACACCTTGTCACTTGCTCATCCAACTAATTGCACCACCATTCATCAAGAAACAATATCCACTGGTGGATCTTCTTCTGTCATTGTTCCTTGCCCAATAAGAATCCACATATCCATGAAAGCTAAGAGTCCTCTATGACCCAACCAAATTTCCATGGTAATACGAAGCATATTCTAAAGTACCCTTCTTGGATTCTCCATAAATCGGCTAAGAACTCCCACTTCTTGGGAAATGTTTGGCCTTGTATAGACCATTTCATACATTAAAATTCCAATTGCACTAGCATAAGGCACTTTGGTCATGTCCTCCATCTCAGTAGGAGATTTTGGACAATCTTCAACAGATAGCTTCGCTCCCTACAAAAATGGAACAACTAGTTGCTTGCAATCATTCATACCAAATCTCTCCAGAACAGTGTTAATATACTTACTCTGGTTGAGCCAAATTTTTATGCTCTTTTTTTCCCTAGTTATTTCCATCCACATAATGTACCTAGCTACACCAACATCTTTCATTTCAAACTTTGTAGACAATAGAGACTTTAGATTAGAAATCATTAACTTACTATTTCCTATGAACAGCATATCGTCAACATAAAGGGCAATAATAAGAACCCGATCATTTTCAGTCTTGTAGTACACACAATGATCTGATTTTGATCTTACAAATCCCAATGACAAAAAAAATGTGTCAAATTTCTAGTACCACATTCTAGGCGATTTTTTCAAACCATACAGATATTTTTTTAACTTGCAAACTAGATTTTCTTTACCTTTTTTCACAAAGTGCTCTAGCTGGGACATATAAATTTCTTCTTCAAGATCACTATGAAGAAATGTTGTCTTCACATCCATCTTCTCTATCTGAAAATAATATGTTGTTGCAAGTGACAAAATAAATCTGATAGATGTTAGCTTTGCTACCAGAGAAAAAATTTCCCTATAATCAATTCCCTCTACCTGGGAATAACCCTTTGCAACCAATCTCATTTTATACTTTTCAACACTACCATCCAGACAAATTTTCTTTTTAAACACCAATTTGCAGTCCACAGGATTTCTACGTTCAGGAAATGAAACCAAATCCCAAGTATCATTTTTCCTTAATGATGCCATTTCTTCATTCATGGCTTCCAACTAGGAATCTAAATCTATCATTTCAACTGCCTCTTTTACAGTCGTAGGCTCATCGGTATTAGTAATAAAAGCATAGGAACAACTAGAATCCATCATAGAGAATCCATACCTATCTAGTTGTTTCTTCTCGCATGTATACCTCCTCATAGGCTGAGGCTGAGGTTGTGATTCTTCTTCTTGTTCAGAACTCTCAGAGTTGCTCGAACTCTCCTTAGATTTAGGTACACTTTCAATGTGTTGTTCCTCTTTTTTTGGAGTTAGAGTTATCTCAACAACATCATTATTTTCTTCTTTTTGTTTCATCTCTGACTGTAAATCCACTGAAGAAGGTTTTAATTCCTAAAATATTGCACTTTTGTTGTACAATACCTTCTTAGTCACAAGGTTCCAAATCTTGTACCCTTTCACACCAAATCCATACCCAATAAAGATACATTTTTCAGCTTTGTTTTCCAATTTAGATATTTTCACATCAGGTACATCAACATATCCTTCACAACAAAAGACATGAACATGTCTTAGAGAGGGCTTCTTACCGGACCAAGCTTCCATAGGTGTTTTATCAACAAGTGTTGATGAAGGAGACCTACTCAACAAGTAACATGTTGTAGCCATAGCCTCAACCTAGAAAATTTTCTCCAGACCAGCATTGCTCAACATACTTCTTGCCTTCTTCATCAACATCTTGTTTAACATTTTAGCGACTCCATTTTTTTGCAGAGTGTAAGGTGTGGTTTTATGCCTCTTAATCCCATGGTCTTTGCAATACCTTTCAAACTCATCAGAACAAAACTCACCACCAATGTCAATTCTTAGACACTTTTTTTTCCTTCTAGACTGATTTTCCACAAGGTTTTTAAATTCCTTAAAATGTCTGAACACTTCTGATTTACTTTTTTTTAAATACACAAATTCCCTTCTCGAATAATCATCAATGAAAGAAACATAATACTTAGACTTCGATAATGAAGGAACATCAATTGGACCATGCACATTAGAATGAATATAATCCAAAAAACTAGAATATTTATGAGGACTAGAGTAAAATGAAACATGGTGTTGTTTGCCATATATACAGTGTTCACAGAATTCAAATTCAAGGTTACAATCATCAAGCCCCTCAACCAGGTTTTTATTTTTCAAAGCTTTGAAACCTTTTTCACCAATCTGACTAAGCCTTTGATGCCAAAGCATAGTCTTTTCCGTTGGAAGTTTAACTTCCAAGGAATTTTCCCCAATGGCAACATTTTGATTCTTCTATTTATGAAGAACCTTTTGTGACTTTGTAGAGAAACTATTGCATTGAGAAGCCAGTGCATCCAGCTTGTACAAAGTACCAATTCAGGCACCCCTAGCTAGAACCATCGAGCCTCTAGTCATTTTATAGCCATTTATTGAGAATGAGACTTGCATTCTAACATTGTTCAACTTTCTTATAGAAAGTAAATTTTGAGCCAGACCTGGTATATGCATTACGCTGTCAATTCCCTTAATTATTACATTAGGAAACTGAATTCGTACTCTTCCATGGCCAACTATTTCCACAAATGAATCACTTGCCAAATACACCTTTCCACCATTATATTCTTCATACCTTGTAAACCAATCTCTATGATATGTCATGTGGGATGATGCTCTAGAATCAATTAGTCAGACATCATCTGATGTCTATGTTTCCAAGGCTGCAATGAAGGCATCTAAATCACTCTGAGAAGAATCTCAAAATCATTGTCAGAAGAATTCCTCTTCTTCTTCTTTTTCTCCTCTTTGCAATCCTTTTATACATGAATAGGTTGCCCATAATTCCAGCACTTCACCTTGTTCTTTCCAAGAGACTTTGATCTCCCTTTTGATTTCAATTTGGATTTCTTGTCCTTATTCTTTCCTTTTTCTTTCAATCTACCTCGAACAACAACAACCTCCTTCGCCATCTCAGAATATTTCCTTCTCATCTCTTCTGATAACAAATAAGCGACCATGTATTCCATATTGAAAGTGGTTTTCATTCTCGCAATCGCCATCACCAAGTGATCCCATGAATCCTTCAAAGAACATAACAAAAGCGCACAACAATCTTCTTCATCAATCTTCACACCTACAGATGTTAACTGAGCAATCAACATGTTAAAAGTATTCAAATGATCAGCAACATATGTTCTTCCTTCCATTTTCAAAGAGTGCAGCTTCCTCCTCAAGAACAACTTATTCACCAAGGATTTTTCTTGATAAATATCTCCCAATCTTTTCCATAAAGAAGATGCATTCTTCTCTTCATGAACATTCAAAACAACTGAATTTTCTAAACAAAGACTTATCAGACCCTTTTCGTTTTGATCTACTAGCTCCCAATCTTCTTGCTTCATGACTTTAGGTTTCATTCTAGACACAACAACCCAAAGTTCACAATCAACCAACAGATCTTCCATTTTGAGTTTCCACAACTCAAAATTGTTTCCATTGAATTTCTCAATTTCAATCCTTCCAAACATACTTTTCATTTCCATTTCAATCTGTAATTTAAAAAATTTCAAGACTTCTACAAAACTCCCACTGAAAAGAAATTGGCACAAAAAACCCAACCTATCCACGAGAATAACACAATTGGCTAGGCTCTAATACCACTTTTTAGGAAAAATTCAAGTGCAGAAAAAACTTTCCTAATGTCAAAACTCAGAGGAGAATGAAGATATGCCTTTAAATTTTACAATTTAAGTTCATTAAGATGCACATGAAAGAAATAACAGAATGAAGAAATAAACTCAAACACAATTGACACTCGATTTACGTGGGAAAACCCTTACGAGAGAAAAACCTACCACACCATAGAAAATCACTTATATTATAGTAAATAAATTTACATACAAATTACAAACTCTCCTTTCAGATGACAATATTACAACAATAATATTTCTCATATTAGCCTCACAGAGAATAACATAGTTACATTTCTCTCATGTTAGCATACAATGATACTCATGAAAAATACTAACCATTCGATCATCTAACCAACCTTTCATAGTTAATGTACATTGCAATGTATAGCAACACCCATGATTAATTTGTTCTTGATACAATCAATTCAGTTCAAATTCCTCTATTGAGTAACTTTCAAACTTCCCAATCATCCCAATTGCCACCTTCCAAGTCAATAATCAACCTCCATTGATCGGCGTACACCTCAGTAGTCAACAAGTCTATGATTTTCACACAAGTTCTAACTACTGCACTACCACTTCATAGTTAATAGGTCTTCATGATGTGGCAGTATTCCGCACTACCACTGGACAAGCTGAAGCTACCCGTGGTATGGTGGTAACCGCTTTACCGTACCCCAGTGCAAAGACACTAGCGGTATGGAAATTTCCACCACTCGACAGTCAAGATGTTCCCACAGTATGGCAATGTCCACTGCTCTATCGCTCCATAGTCTGAGATCTCCCACGGTATAGCGGTAACCATTGTACCACTCCACATTCTACAAGCCTCTACGATATGGAGGTAACTGCTCTACCATGACCCGTTATGAAGACCCCAATGGTATGGAGATTCCACTATGCTACTGCACCAGATGACCAAAAGAACCTCACGATAAGGAGGTAAACTTCCCAACCACCAGACAACAAAGGTTCACTATGCTACCGCCAGGAATGATGAAGAACTTTGTGGTATAATGGTAAAACCGCATAATTGCTCCTTAGCCAGAAGAGACGTGTGGTATGGAAGTAATAGCGTGCAAACGCCAAGAAGACCAAAGACCTCCACAATAACAAGGTAACCATGCAACTCCACCACTTCTAAATTGCTCCCAATGATAACGAGGTAAAATCATGAACTAAAGGGAACTTCATCAAATCCTTAACAGAGGTTCAAGCTAGCAAGTTGAGGCACATTTTCCAATGCTCATCCTCTAATTGAGTTATGATTTGGAAAAATGAAAAGGACATATGTAGGTGGTCAAGCTAATGGGTTCAATTCTTAAGTTCAGGGATGTGGTGACAATAATGCATGGGAGCTATAGAGATATTGATCGTGTTATAGCTTTATTTCCCACATAAGCTTGAATCATCATTTCATACCCCTCTCTATATTAGTGTCGGTGCCCTAAAAAATAAGTTATTAGTTGTCAAAAGATGCCCCCTTAGTGGTATAACATGGAAATCCTATTTTTAAGGATGTTATGATGGATTCTATGACAACTATAAGGGCTAAAATTGGGGGATATCATTTTGGAAGTGAGAATAATCTATGACACATGTAAGAGAATATTTTCATAGCTATTGATGGTTTATGATGCATGTAAGAGAATCTTCTATTTTATAGGGATTATTATGAAATCTTGTATGAAGGTGTAATGTCATGTAAGAGACCATGTTTAGCATGTAAGAGGTCGGATGGATTTTTACCATGGTATTTCTAAACCTTTTTTTGACCCATGGTAATGTTTTATGGTGGTATTTTGAGCCCCCATGATTCTATATATTGATGGGTTGAGTTGGAGACACTATAAGATGTTTTATAGGTACACAGATGTTGCCACAGTGAAGAGGAGTTAGAGTGATTGTATTATGAAACACCATTGTTGTTAATACATCTATTCATCTCTTCTTTGGTGGATTTTTTCCCGAAAGGGTTTCTCCACGTAAACACTGTGTTATGTGTTGTGCTTTCTATTATTTTAAATTTTTGTTTATAGTTGTTTAAATCTCCATATGGCTTACACAACATAATCTGGTTTACAGTAAAAAAATTTATTAGATAAACAGGGAAAGGGCCTTGATCCCATGGTTATAGCCACACGAACAAAAAGGAAAAGAAACAAGGTGGGAAACAACACCACTAGCCAACATCAAAAAACAACATCCAAGGTGGCATGCAAGCCATAATTCATAACCATAACCATAGACCAACCATAATTAATCAAAAACATGAAGTTACTCCTAGATTACTTAAAGATACATAAGCCATTAATTAAATCCACCATATACCAAGTAGTCCTAAACCATAACAAAGTTATTATGAAATAGTAGTCCAAAATTTGGAAGAAAAAGGACAAAAAGAGGATAATAGTCATCAAACAACATCAAAAGAGAAAGCCATTACTTGGATTTTCTCAACAGGTCCTCATATTCTCCAATGAGGGAGATATATTCCCTCCAGTAAGGTGCCTCTGAATCATCCAACACCTTTAAATCATCAAACTTCCCCAATTTTTTCAACTTCCTATTGATTTTTGTTTGTCCAAAATAGTACCAAACATTGCCCTTTGAATCAACCTATTAGTCACCTTCATCAGTTTGACCAAGGCTTTCTCCATATCATCCATCTGTACTTGCAAATAAGTTAGTCTACTTTTCATAAAATTCATGCTAGAATCATCAGTATTAATCACATTGTTGATATTCCTAATATCCAAAACAAGCATATTATCAATCTTTTGGTTCTCCTCCATCTCAGTTTGCCCTAATATCTAGAATAGGTATATTATCATCCTTTTTGTCCTCCTCCATCTCAATTTTCCCTTCATCATCATCTTCCTTTTCTTCTTTCGATTCCTCTTCCCCATATCATAGGTAGAATACTCAAAATCCATCCCATCAGAATCCTCATCAACCTCGGCTTCAAAATCTTCAATATCCAATTCTTCCTCTTCATACATAGTAATTTTTTGTTTTCCTTTCCTATCCTTAGAAGCAACCTTAGCTAGACAAGCTAACCTATGACCACCACTACCTCTGCTACCTTTCCCATGATTTTTCTCTTTTAGCTCCTCTTTTTGCATGCCTTCTTCACTAATAGTAATGACTTTATTTTGAACATTGGGAACTTTTTTGAACTTCTTAGACTTGGGTAAGTCTAGGAGAATAGGAGAGTGTTTTATCTTCTCTACATTTGCTTTCACAAGCTCAAACTCAATGGAACCTTTACCAGCAATTTTATGAGTCACAAGGGTAGAAGGTTTCAAAACATTAGCCATAGGGGAAGGGCTATTAGCAATAATTAACACCCTTCTAGTGGCTATAATGGGGGGTTGGCAAGGATTAGGTTTTTTAATAGGGTTTTCATCCATAGGGGGTTCCTCATTGTCTCGATAATTATAATTTTGAGTGTCATTTCTAGCAACAAGAGGGTTACCATGAGGGTTTAGTGCAAGAGAATGCTTATACAGAGTAAGCATCAATCCTTGATGTAAGGTAGGGATAGCACCTTTATCTATATTAATTTTCAGGGAAGACAATAAGTAGAAGGGAAAATTAATTCTTTCACCATTCCTAAAATGATTTAGCAAAGGGAAATGATATGGATGTACAGATATGTATCTCCCTTCCAACATTAAATACTTCATGATAAACAAACTTACCAGGGCACGGGGAGGTGAAAGCTCTAACCTAGAATACCCATTTTGGAAGAATTTCGAATTCTCCCTGTCATTCAAAAACTTCTCCACAAACATCTGGTAGTTGGCCCCACTCTTCTTTGCCACCTTTATACCTTGATTCTATAAACTTGTAGATTCCATGATAAACCTTGGTGTCACTTCAAACTTGACAATGTCGATAGAAAAATTTCCCTTCCTCCATGAATTTGTAAACATAGCAGTTAGGCTCTCATTTTAGCCCTTCATAGACTTAAAGAAAGGAACCATGCCCGTATTATCAAATAATCTCCAAAATTTTGTATTCTACTTGAGCATTTGGCAATTTGGAGGCTTTGTGTGCTTCCTCGGCCCACCCATCATAGCACTTCGCAATTTTTTTCACTATTGTGAACTATTCCTCATAACCACCCACCTTTTCAGCTCTCTACCAGTCTTGCAATAAAATATTTTACTTAAAGTTTCAAAAAAAGCCAATAAAAAATGAGAAATCAAGAACTTTATTTTAGGGGAAGCCAACAACACAATTCCTAGAGCCACAATCTCATAATTATTGTTGCAAGTAATTAACATTACATTAATAATCTTACCTTGAAAATCTTCACAAATACGAGGAGAGCTAACATTAGGCATATTAGTACATCTGTATTTAACATCCCTTCGCATTTGAAAATATCCATGTGAGCCTTGATCGCCTTGGGAAGAAGATAACGATTAATTTTACCTCCAAAGAAGATCAACAAACTCAATATCGTACCACAATTATCATCATTAAACTACATTCCTTTAAAAATACTAGGCCTCACATACTTCCCTCTCCACTTCCACACTTCATCTTTGTAAATTATAATAATATTTAAATTTTTCATTTAAAATCATGTCCCTTAAAGACCTCGACTAGTTATTATTAACCCAACGGCTCCACCTCAGTGCCTCATTGGAAGCACAATCAATAGACTTGTTCCCTTCTCTATATACATGTTGCAAATTGTAGTTGGTAAAATAACTCTTGAGGGATAGACACTTTTCAATGATATCTTTTAGCTCCCAGGGGGTGCAGCCACTTCATTCCATATATCCACTACTAACTTAAGGGTCTTTAAACCCCCTAAAATAGCCATAGCCTCAACTTCTTTATTGGAACAAACACCCAAGTCAACACCGAAGCTCACAGTACAATCCCCTTTGTGGTTTCCAAGAAATCCCCCTACCCCTGCTATACCTGGGTTGCCTTTGGAGCACCCATCAAAGGTACACTTCATCCAATCTTTCTAAGGAGGGGTTTGTTCAACAAAAACTACCAAGCCTTTATAGTTTTACTTTTACCTCTGCAACTGCACCTTACCTTTTAAATGCTCACTACCCTCGGTGTGCTCCACATAGATTCCTTGCGAAGCTTTCTACTTTTTATGTCACTTCGCTTTTCATCGGTCTCCATCTGCGTGCCACATGGCTTTTTTTGGCTGCTCTCCGAATTGGGCTCACCTTGTACTTCCTTTTGCTCAGCACGCTCCATGTGGCTCCCTCTCGAATCTTTTCACTAAGCATCTCTTTGAATTTTTTCCCAACTCCATCTACGTGACATATGGTGGTTGTTGCTGCACCGGTTATCTTGGAAATTCCACTATACCTTTTGTACTCACCTACTACCATGTTTCCTATTGTGGTGTCGCATGTTCATCTGTACTGCTCCATGGTTTTTTGTTTCCTGTTGTGGGTTCGTTGGAATGCTTTTGGGCAATCGATGTTTTCTATGGCGGCTCGAGGTGATTTGGGTTGTTGGTTTCTGCTTGAAGTTTTCCTTCTCTTGTTGTGTTTTAGGTGGTGGACTGGCCTATAAATATGGCCACATTTCTCTTTATTTAGGTTGTTGATTAAGTTTTCAAAAACTCCCTAGCACTAGAAAGAAAGCCTTTGTAATAGTTTTATTCAATTTGAAGACTCCAGATTGTGCCAAATAAATTTGGCCTTTTTTATTTTCATGCATTTAGTGAGACTATTGGTTTGTGTCATTATCTTCTTTTATTGTATGAATTCTTGTTCTTCAACTTTTATAATCCTTCATAACTCAATAAATACAAATCATGTTTCTTCAACTTTTATGTGTTATCTAAAATTTATGCTAAGATTATGTTATGCAAATTAGAGGGTACTCTTATGTTTTAAGTGCTTTTGAGAAAATTAACTTGATGAACAACAATTTAGTGGTTCGGGCCTTTGCATTTTGCACTGTGCTCTGGTGAATTTGTTAAAGATTTTGGTGCACCACCTATAGTATAGATTTTATATTTTTGCTATCTTTCTAACCTTACACTTCCCCCACTAAATGAAGAGTCAGCTTCGATAAAATCTCAAAGGTCACTTAGCAAGTGCAAAATGTCCCCCCAATAGCTAAGTTTCCTATAAGACTGTTGTTACATGCAAAATTCTACGTCAATAGTTATTTTTCTGGCACACCCGGTGGGACCGCAAACTACCACGTTCGCCTGGTTTTATAAGTGTGTATGAACCATTGACCTATAACTAGGTCATAGACTACAAGAGTCCCTGGCCAACTCATACCACCATTAGTTTTTGTGCACATGAGAGGTCGCTGAGGTATCCCTTCACCTCCTCCATCTCCTCCTTCTCCATCATCACCTACTCTGCCTGTACCTATGGCTGCTAGAAATTATGTAGCCTGGGACTTCGATAGTCTTTTAGTTACACTTGTGCCTCCTACATTATGGGATCCAATCCCTGCTTCCACTCTAAAAGTCATCCCTAAGTATTCCGGGGATGAATCAAAGACACCAGCAGAACATCTGCAAGATGTGGTAGACGTATGTCTAGTACACAGCGTGTCTAATGAAAATGTGGCTTTTAGGTTGTTGGCTGCCTCCTTCCAAGGAAAGGCACTAAACTGGTAATGAAATCTTGATGCTAGTACTATTGCAACTTGGGACCAGCTCGAAACTTTGTTCTATGAATTATTTTCAAATACTGGCAATAGATCATCATTGTACCATCAACTGGAAAATATAAAGCAAGCTCCTCATGAAGCTCTGCCTGATTTCAATGCGAGGTTCTATTTGACTTGGCAAAGAGTTCCTGTTGATAGTTGACCACCTCCGGATCTGGCGTTCATGTTCTACCTAAATTTGATCAATGTCGATATCTCCATGATGTTACAAGCTCTTGGTGGAGAGACTCTACCCAATGCTTATGCCTTGGTTGTCGCTGCAGAAAATAATCTGATCACCACAGGAAAGTTCGCACTGAGACCCATGATGCCATTATTCCTGGAGTGCAATGTTGTGGAGGTCGATGTTCCTTCAACTAGCGTGCCTATGGCTCCCCCCCAATCTATGTATGTGTATCCTAGAAGTGCTCTAAGTGCAGCTCCGATAGTAGCTCATGTACCTAATCCCTTGGCTGCTGAGATGAACGAGATGAGAGAATAGATGCGAGCCATGACTAATGAACTAACTACTATGAAGTGGTAGCAATATAACTATTAGAATTCTGCTTACCAAAGTTACCAAGGTGGAAAATCTCTATACCAATCAAATCAGTGGCAGGATAGGTCACGTGGAAATACCTCGGCTTAGCCGAGTAACCAGATGGTTCCAGTAACCTTGCCGATGTAGACAATTTATCCCAGTTCGAATAAGGAGCTGGTGGTTGGACCAACAAACTTAGCCGAAGATGCCAATTCATGGTGTTTTCCCTACAATGATGCACACATGCCAATAAACTGTTCGCGGAGAAATTTGCAACAAAAGATTGTAGACCAACATAGCCAAGGTGGTGCACCGAACCCCGACAATCAATCATATGTCTCACAGCAGATGGACAATGTTGTCCTTGTTGCTCAAATGCAAGGGATGTCCATTCAGCAAGAGTCTGACATAGTTCCAGACCAAGCTCTCTTTTCTTGGATGGAAAGAGAAGATTTGATGTTTTTGAATGACATCCCTTTGGATAAAGTGTCCTAAGTGCAAATTGACTACAACACATGTTCAAAGTGTAGATTCACCAGAGATTTCACAACCTTGCCTACCAATGCTTCATCAGAGCCAACACCTAGCCCAGTGGCAGGCCTATTTCCAATCCCACCATAGTCTAAGATGGCTATTCCTAGCTCTCTGAGTCCACTTCCTCTGAAGGTGAAGGCTCCATCGATCACCCCTTATATTGCCAAATAACTAGACACACCAACCACAAATCCAATGTTGACTATGAAACTTAAAGAGAAAGCAAACACGACTCACCAGTCGAGAGCACAGTTCAATGTGGTGGAACAAATGAAGAATTCATCTTCCAACGCTTCTCTGTGGGATGTCTTGGCTATTCCAAAGTAGAAAGTGCTATTGCAGAGGGCATTGTCAGGAGAGGATGATGTAAAGGTGCCTAGCTAGTCCAATGAAGAGAAAGTATCCAGGCTGGACCTGGATAAAGTGCTAACAATTCAACCAGATGAGAATTTCTAGTCCAGAAAAGAAAGTAAGCCTAAACCTAAGCTTATCTTTCTAACACTCATTATTGGTGACAAGTTGTTACATAATTGTATGATCAAATCTAGTGATAGCACCACCATCATGCCAAAGCAAGTAGTTGATGCTTTGGGTTTAAAATATTAGCCTCTGAACAAAGGATTCATGCAGCTAGATGGAAATAAGGTTGATACCATTGGGGTAATCAAGGGATTGCTTATGACATTGTTTGCATGCCCTAGTATCACTATAAATCAGGATACTATACTCATTGATATTCCTCCTCTATTTGGGATTTATTTGTCCTGAGAGTTCATAACAAATGTTGGAGGATATCTAGCACAGGACTGGTCACACGTGATTTTAAGGACCAAACATGGAGCCAAGATGAAACTATTGTCGGAAACTTTGCATTTTGAACATGTTGCTGACAAGGCCCTGCTCAACTTTGAAGCAGCACACACTTCGATCACCCAATAAGAGAGGTTCAATGTGGAATTTCTGGAAGATGAAGAGGCTACTAGCTCCCGAACGGAAGATGAAGAAAATTCATTCAAAGATTTTATTGATACAGACCCTTTTGGGAATTACCATGCAACTGGCCTCGGAACCTATTTTATACATGAAGAAGGGTATATTATGCCTAAAGTTACTAAGGAGCCTGGAGGTGAACAATCTTTGGAAATATGGAATTTCTACTTCAATGGCGCAAGATGTAGAGTAGGAGCTAGAGCGAGGATTTCTTTGATATCCCCCTCAGAGGAAAAGACCTTGAGGTCATATCGCTTCCACTTTGCATGCTTAGACAATGAATCAGAATATGAAGGTCTTGTCCATGGTTTAAGCCTTGTAGAAAAAATGAGTGCAAAGCAAATAAGTTTGTTCAAAGATTCAGAGTTGGTGGTCAACCAAATCTGTATGCGATCCTATCGACATAGAGTCTGGGATCTGGTTGAAAACTTCGAGGCATTCAATATTCAAGCTATACCAAGGGAGAGAATTTTGAGGCCAACAAAATGGCAACTATTGAGGCTCAGTTTGAGCCAGCCTCTGAATTATTGAGAAATAAGCATGCGGCAAGGGTAATTGTAAGACCCGTTGTTCTAGATAACAATTCAGATTGGCAAGTGTTCGATAGCGATGCTCATATTGCATCATTCCTCCATTCATCTAGAGAATTTTTTGATCAACTGCAACCGAAGATCGCCAAAGCTTATTGGGATCAAATTATCTAGTTGAAATCCAATAGGCTTTTGAGAGGGCTAGTCACTCTAGAGAGCTTGTTTGATTCTGATGATGCAACGAGAGACAAAAGGAAGCTCGTGGCTGACAAAGGTGATTACATCAATTTACATATTGAGGAAGACAAAATCTCAAGGTCGAGAAAGAATTTTCTCAGAAGAATAAGGACAGATTAAGGCATTTTTGTGAAGAATATCCGAGTGTAGTAGCCTGGTCATATGATGATCTTAAAGGATATGATCCTAGGATCATCGAGCATACAATTGAGTTATCAGAAGGGGTGAAGCCAGTTCATCAAAGGTAGAGACCTATGAAACCAAAGATAGAGTCTCTCATGTCACAAGAGTTGAATAAATTGATCACATCCCAAATAGTGTTTCTGATCAAACATAGCACTTAGGTGTCAAACCCGATACCAGTCTGAAAAAAAAATGGAGATATATGACACTGTGTAGACTTTCGAGACTTAAATAGAGAATCCTTAAAGGATCATTACCCCCTGCCTTCAATGGAGGTAATTCTACAAACCGTAGTTGGCTCCAAAAAAATTTCAATGCTGGACGGTTTTTCGGGCTACAACCAGATTCAGGTAAAGGAAAAGGACCACCACAAGACAACGTTCACCAAAAAAGTGGGGGACTTATGCATATGCCAAGATGCCTTTTGGACTCTTGAATAATGAAGCCACTTTTTAGAGAGCCATGGATATTGCCTTTAGGGATTTGATCCACAAAATTATACTCATCTATCTGGATGATTTGACAGTATTTTTGAAATCCTTTGATGATCAGCTTGCCTTCTAGAAGTGCCAGGAATTCAGGATTTATTTAAACCTGAAGAAATGTGTGTTCGGAGTTCCCCAAGGGAAGCTATTGGGGTATTTTATCTCTAAGGAGGGTATTACCATTGAACTCAAAAGAGTTGACATGATCCAGGAGCTCCCGTTACCTGTCAACAAGAAGGGTGTGTAGTCATTTCTAGGTAAGGTCAATTTCATTATCCAATTCATTGCAGATTTTGCAGGGACCATCCAGCATATTACCTTAATGCTAAAGAAAGACCAGATTTTCAAATGGATGGCGGAAGCCAGAAAATATTTCAAGCTTATAAAGGAGGCTATTTCTTCTGCCCCTGTGTTGGTAAACCCTGACCTGTGAAAGGATTTTATTATTTACATTTTTGGTGGTGGAAACAACATCACCACTATGCTTATGCAAAATGATGATGAGGATAAAAATGAGTCCCCTATTTCCTTCTATTTACAAACCTTATAGGATTACGAGGTGAAGTAGAACTTTGTAGAAAAGCAGGCCTTTGCTATTGTTAAGGACTTAAAAAGTTCTAACATTTGATCTCATATAATAAGGTGATCATTTGTGTACCACATCCTAGTGTGCGAGAGTATATCATGGAGGGAGAAATCACAAAGAAGAGAGATAATTGGATCACCAAGATCCTAGAGTATGATATTGAAGTCAAACATGTCAAGACTATCAAAGGAAAAGGACTGTGCGAGTATCTCACTGAAAATAGTGAAACAGCAATAGAGCTTGAGACTCCAAAATTTGTGTTATTGAATGAAGAAAGTTCTCAAGGTGACTGGCTTGAGGATAGAATAAACTTCATGCAGATGAGAAGTTATTCGATCAATCTACCTTATTTTAAAAGGTGTTTCTATTGCTTTCAAAATAGTAATTATTATCTCCTGGAGGGTGTCCTATTTAAAAAAAAATTTAATGGCATCCTGCTAAGGTGTGTAAATGAGGAGCAGGCCAAGAAAATATTGGATCAATACCACAATAGCCCAACTAGAGGGCATTTTTCTGCAAGAAACATGACAATTAAAATTATATGTGCTGGTTATTTTTGGCCAACACTTTTCAATGATGCATTTTTACTGATTAAATCTTGCAATGAATGTTAGTTTCATGTTGGAAAGAGAAAGAATATTTCTATGCCATTAAGGTCTATAGTAGTAGAAGAACCTTTTGCTCAATGGGGTTTATATTTCATTGGGGTGATTAACCCTTTCTCCTCAACCAGACATAAATGGATATTGATAGCTATAGACTACTTCACTAGGTGGGCGAAAGTAGTGCCATTGAAAAATGCAACAAAAGTGGAGATGGTAGCTAGATTTGGCTCGACCAAAACAATCATCTCTGAGAATGCTAAATCATTCCTCAACTCGAAGTTGAGCCAGTTCACATTAAAGTATGGGGTTTTCTTGAAAATTTATTCTAACTATTATCCCCAAGGGAATAGCCTCGCAGAGTCTACAAATAAAAACCTCATCAGATTAATAAAGAAGATAGGCTTCGAACACCAGAAAGAATGGCATAGGAACCTCCAAACAGTGCTATGGGAAAACCGAATCACACCCAAGCAGATACTGAAGACATCTCCTTATGAGATGGTGTATGGGAAGGAGGCATTATTTCCTATTGCCACAAAAATCCCTGCCTTGCAGTTGCTTAAATCTCTGGAAATTGAACAAAATCGAGCAATGGAGGTAAGGTTTTCCAAGTTACTCAAGGTACAAGAAAAAAAAGAGCACACCCTTGAGGTGATGAACAACCGCCAAGAGGTAGTTAAGAAATGGTTTGATAAAAAGGTGTCAGATCAAGAGCTACAATGCAGGGACTTGGTGCTCAAGTTCAATGAACGTGGAGCAAAGCCCAGTCAACACAACAAATTGGACAACCTTTGGGAAGGGCCTTTCAAAATTACCCAATGTAAATAGTTCAACTCTTTTGAGTTGGAAGACAAAGAAGTTAACACCCTAAGTATTCCCATTAATGGAATACACCTTAAAAAAATTCATTAATTTTGCCTGTGTGAAGGCTGTGTAAATTGTAAATATGTAATTAATTTTTCCTGCTTTAAAATTTTGGATCTTCTCAATGCTTTAAGATAATAGCAATGGTGCAAGAAATTGAAAGAAGATTGTAACTGGCCAAGATTTCTGAAAAAACATATGTTATATATATTGGCCAAAAAATTACATTATATAAGGTAAAGGCTAGTGGCCTTGTATCGATATTTACATATGTCCGCTATGAAACGAAACTTGAAAATGAAAAAGAAAAAAATTGGGGACCATTTTCATTCTCAAGTTGTCACTGCGAAGGACCATAAATTGCAGCAGTAGGTGGTGCGAGATCAGGGAACACCATTCTTTCAAAATCCTCGTACCATTGGAGGTTTTGGAATGGTTCAATATAATGCACCCACATGAGGAATTAGCAATCGGCGCGAACCTTGGCATGATGCTCTTCATGAGTCTCTAATTCAAAGCTGAAGAGGAAGCACCTGGTTGGAATAGGTCCTCCATGCAGTTACAGCAGATGAATGTTACAAACCGAAGGGATCCCATGATCAAATTGAGTCGTGCACACAATCTACTCCAGACCTCTGAGGTAGCATCGAGGGAAAACCCACTTTGTCAGCTTTAAGATCTTGCACTTGGAAATGTTGATGTCTAGCAATGAGACAACAAAGTGGGAGTAGATGCTAGTGTTTACCCGATACTATTCCTCATACTCTATGCAATCTTTACCTAGAACCCACTTAATTGCCATCACATACAACAAATTTTTTACACCTGTCATACACTTTAGGCGCCTGCACCTAATTTTACTTAAGAAGGTAGCTTGAGTCTTCTTGAACACTAACCTTATTGGTGTTTCCATGGTGTTTGCTATTTTGGCTAGAAAAATGAAATTGCTAAGATAAGAAAACGTGCTAAGCTAGGAATGCTAGGAAACATTATGATTTTGTAATGTTGCTAAGGGTGTTATTTATAGACTAGCTAGGGTTTGTCAGCTGAGGTAGGCCATAATTACAACTGAGCTGAAATGTGTCACCAAGCCTCGTTTTCAGCGTTGTGGCATGTGAGGTGATGGTAATATACAAGTATAGTTGCAACTTGCTTCGTTCATGTTGCCGAATTCATTACCAGTTGGCCAGGTTCCAGCACAAGGAGACGTCATCCCATCTAAATCAAGGCAAATCTTAAAGACAAGCATTTGGGTGACGCACCCATGTACGTTCAAGAAAAATTAGTAAATGCATAAATCTTGCAAAAGTGTTTTGCAAGGTTGTCTTGGTTCGTCGTTCAAGAAAATCAGGTGCCACCTCATGTGAAAATCTATCTCTTAAATGTAGAAATCAATTTGGTAGGTTGGCGATCCTTTCGCACATACGAAAGGCTAGTGACATGTATGGCAACTAGGAAGAATGGCTGGCACATATCCTTCTCGGTCATTTTTCGTGAAGATCAAAAAGGTAGGTTAGGCATGTAGAGCATATAAATTGCAAGGATTTTTCTAAAGATACAATAGCTAAGGCATTTGCAAGAGAGAAATAATTTTTCAAAAAAGCTAAGTTGTTTGTGAAAGTTTGTGAAAAATTTATTGCGAATACTGAAAATGGATGAGATTACAGAGATCCCAACATAGGCCCTAGCCCCAACAAGTATAATCGAGCAAATGAGGAGGGTTCCCTACATGCAACTTTATGATAAGGAGTCCTATGCTACTCCAAGCATCCCCACAAAGTCTTGTTGGCCTTTCACTAGTTAGGTGGACCAGAGAATACTGAGTGCAATTCCTCAGAAAGATCAAGCTTTGGTTGCAGAGGATTGGGATAACACCTTTGATCTTGAGCTATCCCACAATCCTAAGAGCCTTAGGGAGGCCGCATGCAAAAAAATGAACAATGTGGCAAACCCTTTCAACAAGCATCTATGGTTTTGTGGGCTTCCATAGTACATGGTTCCTTTGGTACACCCTTGCCCTGAAATTGAGGTAGCATGCGTGACACGTTTTGACCCAAACACTAGAGTGATAAGTGGCACTAATTTCAAGGTAGTCATTAGCCCTGAAGATATTCAGGATATGTTGTGCATCCTGCTCCCCTTGACCTGGGAGGTTGATATTTTTGAAGTGAACAGAATGCAACAAAAGTGGGGAGTGCTCCAAAAGGTGCAACAATTTTCCCGCTCTGAAATCAATCAGCTGACAAGTAATTCAACACTGCCCAAGTTCCCTTTTGGTCTGAAGGCTCTAAAAGGTGGGTTTTCTTTTGTTGCTTCTATCCTGGCGTTGGTGTGTGGTCTGGATACAAAAGAACACATTTTTGAGTTTCAAATGTGCCTCAGCTTTATGTTGAAGAGGAATCATGAGGCTCCACTCCTGGATTTTGCAAGAGTCATTAAAGATGGGATTTGACAGCAGATGCAGGAATTCCAGGCCGGTGCTAGGTTTAGGTATTCCTCTTTCCTCACCTACTTGATATTACACGAGAATCTAGATTGCTTTTCGACATTTATGTCTTTGGCTATTTTTGATGAAGGCGGCTTCAGAAAGTCATTTTCGACATGGACTCCTATCATGTCAAAAACCTTTGATTACTATGCATTTTCAGATTTATTATTGACCCCAACTCTAAGGGCTTTGGATGGAGTTGGCATCAATATGACCGCACGCATATCACCCCAACAGAAATCTTGGTTGGGAAATCTTGTATCGCCCTATGATTGGTTATTTGGTGTGGATTTCACCATTCTCCGCATGTGAGGTTTCACCAGGGAGCCCTTCCAACTCCCCCATTTTCTTTCTGATAGAGTGTTGGCCTTGAAAGCAATGAGGCAGCTATGTACTGATAATAATTATTGTGGGGACAAAAATTTAACCTCTTATTTGTTGTTGCCAATCATGTTTGCTTTTTTGTCGTTGATTAAGAAAAGGACTTCGAAGATTGATACTTCGGAGATTCTGTTTTCAAAGTTGGGGCATCTCGGGTTGGCGTTGATAGATGACACCTGGCACTACAATCCCAAAAATAATTCAGCAGGGGTTGGCATCAAAATTCCACATTCGCCTCGACCATTCTGGGACCCTCAGAGAAATATTGAGGAGGGGGATCTGAGCTTATATATAGGCCTTGAATATTTGCCTACTATGGATGAGCAACCACCATGGCTAAAATTTTACTACATCACAAGGAAAGCCAACCAAAGGCAAAATATCAACCCATCCATGTGCACCCAATTAAATAAGCTCAATTGGACATCCAAGAAGATCTGAGACTTCTGGATATATCGGTAGAAGACTTTGGCAACTGACAAGCTTCACGAAGAAGTGGCCCTTGATAAAATATTTGATGATATCTGGGAGATGGAGCATCCGGACTTAGAAAGGTCTGAACCGTTGAACATCTATGCAACATTATAGAAGGGAAAAAATTGCCATGGAGCCTAGGGAGAAGGTAATTTAGAATCCCCCTATCATTGCCAAGAATCAAATGCATGAGAAAGATATTGTTAAACAACCTACACAAGAGGAGGATTCACACACACAAACATCAGAGCCATTCGGCTCCTCTAAATCATCAAGGAAGTGAGTGAGGACTACCACTGGTCGCAAGTGGGTCATTGTTGACCTCGATGATTATTCGAATGAAAAAGTGGCAACGAACTAGAGAGTCTGATGAAGAAGAAGAGTAGAAAATAGAGGAAGCAGTTGAAACGTCTGTAGCTCCTTACGAGCCTCGAGTAACATTTCCTCCCACTTCTCTCTCTACCATGTCTCTAGTCTCTTCTTCATCTGCGTCAATTTTTTCTTTCATCGGTTATCTCGGGTAGTCCAATCTTACCCCTCCTAGTTTCCCACCTTCATCCTCTGCTTTCCATCCCTTACCCAGAACACAATTTGGTGTAAGTGTTGGGCTCATGAGCTAGCAATTCTTATCCCCAAGGCCTAGCCCTACAGTTGGTGCATCTCCTATTTTCCTCTACACCACATTATCATCCCTTCCGAGTGGCCATTTCATTCCACCATTCTTCTCGGCCATTACAACAAGGCCCAGCAAGACTTCTGATGCGTTGAGTACGTTGTCTTTCCTGCTAGCCTACCCACAGGAGTTCCCTTTGCTGGTGGCCTGGGCATCCCCGCCCAAGAATATTTTTTGCAAGTTGATGCAAATAAGAGCACTCAGGCTAACCATCTCAATAAAATAAGACAAAAGGACACAACTAGGTAGGCGGAGCCTCTCTTGCAAATTATATTCAATGAAAGTCAAAATTCCTTGATGTTTGCAAAAATCACTCCCAATGTGATTAAACCGGTAGGAGAGATGCTACCGAGTGATTACTCTATAAATTCTATCGGGCTAGACTTGCATTAGGCCCACTAGTGAGATAAGGTTGAGCTAATGGAGGAGACGCAAAAAATCATGACCACTAATTACCTCAAGCTTAACCACCAGGCAAAGAAAAAGGATGATCAAATAGCTATCAACATCTGGGTAAACAAGTTTAAAGATCAGGAGAATGAAATAAAGCACCTAGAGGAGGAGAGGAGTGCCTTCGAAAGTCAAATCAAAGAGCTATAGGTTACGAGTAAAAAGATTGTTCCAACTCTCTAGGAGGAAGTTGAGCTGAGCCGAGAAAGTGAAGAAAAAATCTGCGTGGCATCTATGCAGCTAAGTGAAGGAATGAAGGAGCTCCTATAGAGCATAGATGTTGAAATTAATGAAATGAATGCCAATTTGGAGTTGGAAACTCAAAAGGAAAAGCAGGCCGAATTTTCCCTAAAATAAAAATAAAAAGAGGTTTCCACTCTTAAGGAGCGGGTGTCCATATTGGATAGAGATTTGTCAGAGCTGAAGGGGATTTTGAGCAGCAAGGAAGCAGAATTGGCTAACCTAAAGACCCAACCTCTTGCACCCTAGATGAGATCATTGCAAATGTCCAAAGAGTAATATGCATCATACTAGGACAAGGTGAAGGAAATGTGCCTTACTCTTCAACCCACTTTAAAATTTATGGTGCAAGTGGCTAGCCTTTGCAGAATAGTAGGTGAAACAATGCAGCGGATTCATGAGGTAACTTCTGACAAAGTTTCAGAGGCTAGGATTTTATTGGGCAAGTTTCTAACAACTTCCAATGAAGCTTTGAGTGGTAAGGGCATCCAGGACCGAACAATAGTGGCCATGGGCATAAGTATCCTCATCTCTATGCACGAGGCTCTTCAATAGGTAGCAGAATGCAAGGCTCGGCTAAATCAGGTTACCAGTGACATGTGGGAAAAAATTTCCCGCTTAACTCAGAGATGCCTTCCTTCGCCCTTCATTAAAGATCAAGCGGTAGTGGGTGTGCAACACATTGTTGTTATGATCGAGGAGAAGAAGCAGAATCTTTCTATCTTCTGATATTTTGATCAATCTCTGACCATCGAGGAAATTGAGGGGATCGTGCATCAACTAGCGCAACTCTTCTTCCAATTGGAATTGGAAATGAAAGTATTAGGCAAATTGTCTTTCAAGGCAATTATTGATCTTAGGCTAGCTCATGAGAATTTGAGAGCTCTCTCCACGCCATCGAATGAAGTCTAGACCAGTGTACAGGCTGCCCTCTCAAGGTTGTGAGTAGTTTTGGGGATGTTGAACCAAATTTTCTAGGGTTCTTCATTCCGCAAGTGAAATGCCCCTGTGAGTAGCCAAACTATTCAAAAAAAATTGCCAAGCCTTTGTGGTTTTACTTTTACCTTTTTGACTATGCCTTACCTTTTAAATGCTCATTGCCCTTGGCGTGCTCCATGTGGCTTCCTCGTGAAGCTTTCTACTTTTTATGTCACTTCATTTTTCGTCGATCTTCGTCTATGTGCCACATGGATTTTTCTCACTGTTCTCTGAAATAGGCCTGCCTTGTACTTCTTTTCACTCAACACGCACCACATGGCTCCCTCTCAAAGGTTTTTGCTGAGCATCTCTTTGAATTTTTGTTAGGCTCCATCTACTTGACACATGGCAGTTGTTGTTATGTCGGTTACCTTGGAAAAGCCACTATACCTTTTGTACTCACTTGCTACCGCATTTCCTTTTGTGGCATCGCGTGTTCATTTTTGTTGTTGCATGGTTTTTCATTTCCTTTCGTGGCTTCACTGGCATTCCCCTGGGTGATCGATGTTTTATGTGGCGGCTCGAGGTGATCTGGGCCATCAATCTCTGCTCATGGTTTTCCTTCTCTTGGTGTGTTTCAGGCAGTGGACTGGTATATAAATACAGCCATGTTTCTCTTTATCTAGGTTGTTGATTAAGTTTGCAAAAAATTTTGAGCATTGGGAAGAAAGCCTTTGTAATAGTTTTATTCAATTTGAAGACTCCAGACTATGCCAAATAAATTCAGCCTTTCTGCTTTTCATGCATTTAGTGAGACTATTGGTCTATGTCGTTGTCTTCTTTTATTGTATGAATACATGTTCTTCATCTTGTGTAATCCTTCATAACTCAATAAATACAGATCATGTTTCTTCAACTCTTTTGTGTTAGCTAAAATTTATGCTAATATTATGTTATGCAAATTAGAGGGTATTCTTACGTTTTAAGTGCTTTTGAGAAAATTAACTTGATGAACAGTAATTTAGTGGTTCGAGCCTTTGCATTCTGCACTGTGCTCTGGTGAATTTGTTTAAGATTTTTGTGCATCATCTGTAGTATAGATTTTATATTTTTGCTATCTTTCTAACCTTACACTTCCCCCACTAAATGAAGAGTCAGCTTCAATAAAATATCGGAGGTCACTAAGCAAGCGCACAATGTCCCCCCAATAGCTAAGTTTCTCATAAGACTGCTACTACATGCAAAATTCTACATCAACAGGGTCCACAATGTAGAATTTCTAGTTAACATCTTGGTCTAATTTAGGTTAGTAAGATCCTTTCTTATACCACATATATTCTTTATTCTCATATCTTTGTAATTCGGCCAAACTTTCGAGAAATTGTATCTTCCAACCTCCATATTTTCCTTAATCTATGTTTTCATTATCATGCAAACCTCATAGTTGCTTCTCTCCATTTCCCTGAAGATATTTTTATTCCTTTCCTTCCATATTCCCTAATTAACAAAGAGGGTAACTTGGTTTTAGAGATCGAAAATAACTTTATGAGAAAACGGGCAATTTGATCATCTTTCTATAAACGACTTCATAGAGTAAGGAAACACCCAGTCAGTGAACAACAATGACAAGAAGAAGGACCAAACCTTTCTGGAGAACCAATATTGAAAGAAGGTGTGCATTAATGAATCTCCATCCTACTTGCAAAGGGAGCATCTATTAACCAACTGGAACCCCCTTCTAACTAGGTTGTCAATGGTAATAATTTTTTCATGTGAGGTAGCCCACCAGAAATAGTTAATTTTAGAAACCTAGTTCTTTAACCATACTTTTTTCCAGTGATGATCTCTAATTTCTAACAAGGGCTTGACCAATTCCTCATAGGCCATTTTTATAGAGAAACGGCCTAAAGGGCTACCCTTCTAAACCGATTAATCTTCCTTTCACTATTAAACCACTTTGCCTCCCTAATTAGATTATGAAGCCTTATTAAGGTTGGATCCAAATTGATCTATCTCTAACCTCTTAAATTAGCCCTCCTTAATAGCATATTGAACTGCTTCCAATCAGGTTCATCCATCTCCCAATTGACATAGTATGAAACCTTTTTGACACATATCTTGGTTAGGCTTTGTTTGAGAGGATTTAATCCATCAATTGTGGACAAAGTAGAAGTCTCAATCCACGAGTCCTTCCAAAATTCAGTATTTTACCATTTCCAATTCTCTTTCTAACCCCCAATTTTAGCATATTTTTAATTTTAACAAGGCGATTCCATAAAATAGAACCACTAGGCAAGTCAATCATAGGGAGAAAATAGCCAAGGTTCTTGTTCTTCAAATAGTTGGCTTGAAAAATCTTCACCTAGTATTTAGACCCTTCCAAGAGGTTTCGACCAACTTTAGCAGTTAGGAATTTATTAAGTAAATTGATTCTCCTTATCCCCAAACCACCAACACCTTTTGGTGTGCACACTTTTTCCCAACTAACCAGAGATGGCCTATTTTTTTCTTTTGTTCTAGACCACATGAATCTTCTCTAAATTTGTTGTTCTAGTGAGCCTTAGTTGTCCTAATGCATTTTCTCCCGATGATTTAGTTGCCTAATTTTTCTTGTTGTCACCTGATTTGTGGCCTTTGTATAGGTTTAGCAGCCTATATAATCAGGCATATGTATGTAATTATCTAATTCAATTACACTTCAAAGCATGATAGTTGCAATCTTGGAGTTGAATGACAATACATTCAGAGCTTTCCTGATGCATGTTTGTTCAGCTATTTGGAGCTACAACCTATTGGATTCGTCGTTGCAAGAAAAACGATTTCTGGGTTTTGTAGCTAGCGTCGAAATTTGAACTGGGTATCTTTTAATTTAGCATATCTTACATAGATCTAAAGAAAATCGCAATTTAAAAAGCATTAGGCATCATTTTTCTCCTGGCTAAAGGTTAAAAAAATCAATTTTTCATCTTTTGCTTGTCAAAAAACGATTTATGGGTTTTGTTTCTAGGATCAAAATATTTCTGGGGTTTTATTTTTGTTTACAAACAGTGAGTAGATTTTCCAGAAATCAAGTTAGAAATAAATGTTTTATGCTAGAAAATTCATTTCTTGCAAGCTAAATTCAGTTTTTTGAAAAATTCATAACTTTTGGCCACGATGTCCATTTTTTGCAAATGAGATATTGACAGAAAGCTTGTTTCGAGCACTTCATAGTGTTGTAGGCCATTTTTTCAAATTTGGTCATCTACACAAATTTGAGGTTATTTTTCATCATGGAGACAAATGTGAACATTCATCAATGCATACACAATTTCCTTTTTTGTTTGCATTAAGTTTGCATTTTCTCTTTGTTTTATGCATATTTAGGCATTCTCTCCTTTTGCAATCATTGGGTATTGTAATAAATGAACTGATATAAAGTTCCATTAGGGGGATTTATTGCATAATAATCTGATTAGAGTGTGCATGCACTTTGATCTTCATTGTGTTTTGATGACAACTCGCATGGGTTGTAATCTGGTTTCTTTGTTTCTTTTGGCCACTATTTTGTCTTAGTTTGACACATATCAGATTCACATCGGATCCATCTCAGTTTGAGGGCCACTAAATTTGTGGTTAATGTTTCTAAGTCTTTATGGTACTTGTTCTCATGGAGAATTTTTAGTCTCATTTTGACATGGGCATTGAGATTCGTGGCTTCTAGATTATGTCATTTTTCCTTGCTTGTCAGATTGCGGTTCTAGTGTTACTCCATAGTGTTCTTCCAATACTTCTTTGCTGCAGTCATCTCATTGTAGGGGGGTTGTCCCACTTGGTTTTCCTTCTCTACCTCATTATTGTATTTGTACATGGGTACCTAATCAGGCCTTGTTGTCGGGACCCATTCATGCTTTCTTGCATTCATCTTATTTTTAGGTGCATGCTTATCTAGTCTCCCTAAGTTGCACTTATGGGGGGTGTTAGTGTAATTAATTAATTATTATACTAGAATAAGTTAACTTAGGGTTTAATTAATCATATTAGTCCTAAGTTGCATTTAATCATTTAATAAAGTTGTTGAGATAAAATTCCCTTCTAGAAGATGAGTTGTCTTTTCTAGAACTTATCTCCATCTTGTTATCATTCCCTAGGTAGTTTGTTAAGGTTTCTTGTTGTCACATGAAGTGTGATTTGAACACTTGGAAAAATCCTTTGCATTTTAGGTTTAGCACTTGCCTATATAATCAGGCATATGTACTCTTTGTAATTATCCATCTATCAATCAATCAATACTTTCTTTGTGGTTTAATATTTCTTCAAACCCTTGTTTGTTTTCTCCATCCATTCTCTTCCTTGTGACAAGTATCCATTTGCATGGAAGTGATCTTGGAGTCTGAAGTTGATTTTGACAACTTCTATAGGCCAAAATTTTGAATAAAGATAAGTAGTAAATAGGAATATTTTGTAAGGAGGCTTTCAGTAGTTGGATCTTCCTATCCAAGATAAGAATCCTCCCCTTCCATCCAGCCAACGTTTTTTAAACTCTCTAAATCAACTAATTCCAGTAATTATTTTCCAACTTCTTGGAAATCAAAGGTAACACAAGGTAGGTTGTAGGTAGGACAGCTTCTTGACATCCTAATATTTTCACCACTCTTTCCTTGACCATTTGGTTAGTATTAAAGAAGTATATCTTACTTTTTCATAGCTGATAAACTGGCCAAAAATAGTAGCATAGGAATTTAGAACCTTTTTCCAAAGCCTAGCTTCCCCTACCAAGGCTTCCCCAAATAAGAGAGTATCATCAACAAATTGTTGGTGGGAGTCGGGTGAAAGAGATGAGGTAGCTTTAACACCTTTTAGGGCTTTAAAGTCCAGAATATTCCTTCTAAGAACCTCAAGAACAATTATGAAATGATAGGGTGAGAGGGGGTCACCTTTCCTATGACCATGGCCATAAGAGAAGAAGCCTTGTGGGACACCATTAACCAAAACATAGAATATGGGGGAGGTTACATAAGAAAATATCAGGTAAAGGAATCTTCCTTCTATCCCAAACATCCTAAGAAAAAAAAAGAGAAATGACCAAGAGACTTTATCATAGGCCTTAAATATATCGATTTTGAAGGTCATCCCAGGATTTTTAGAATGGTCCATAGAGTGGAGAATTCCATGAGTAGAGATGACAGCATCAAGTATGTTTCTACCTTGGACAAAACCTTTCTAGTTTGGGGAAATCATTTTGCCTAGCACTGGTTTGAGTCTTAACACAAGAATTTTAGAGAATATTTTATAGACAATATTGTAGAGACTTATAGGTCTATAATCCTTAATTGAAGAGGCATCAGTATTTTTTGGAATGAGGGAAATAAAGGTGGCATTCAATTGGTTTAGGAGCCTGCCTGACCTGAAGAAATCTCAAGCAACATTAAAGAGGTCATTTTTTATAATATCTCGGTAGGTCTAGAAAAAAGGAGGAAACCCATTCGGGCCAGGGGCTTTAAAAGCTCCAAAAGTGAAAATAACATTTTTAACTTCTTCCATAGAGATATTATTCATATTCTTCAAATCAAGATCAAAAATAACTTTAGGGATCACCTCAAGAAAGTCATCATGTACCTGATTTACATTTCCTAGAGTAATGTGGTCAGAGGAGAAGAAGTTAACAGCTTCCCCAACCATTTATTTTTTGGTGGAGACCATAAAGCCATCCTCTTTCAAAAGCAATTTGATCTTGTTCCTCATTTTTTATTTCAAGGTAGATTGATGGAAGAATTTTGTATTCCTATCCCCTTCAGTTAGCCATTGAACATGAGACTTTTGTTTCCAAAATATTTCCTCCTTTTTGTTTATCTTAAAGCATTGAGATCTGAGGTCTCTTTCCTTAGCACATATCTCATCATCCACAAGACTAACCTCCATGTTATCCTAAAATTCCTTTAAGTTATTTCCCAAGGAATTATTAATCTCAAAGATATTACCAAAGGTCACCTTATTCCACTCTTTGCTTGATTCTACTAAGATTTTCCACCAGGAAATACATAGGGTTGTCACTTATAGGTTCCAACCACCAACTTTTAACAAGAGCAAAAAAGTCTCGGTGAAGGTTCCACATTTTTCAAATCTAAAAGGGAAAGGTCCCATGTTGTGATCAGCATTTATTTTAAGCACAAGAGCATTATGATTAGAGCCATCTCTTAGGAGAGCAGAAAGAGAGAGGAATTAGGAGATATTCCAATTGGAAGAGATCAAAAATCTATCTAACTTGACTTGGATCATATGGTTTCCATTCCTTATATTAGACCAAGTGTACTTAGAGCCTTGAAGAGGGATATCAATAAGGCTAGCTGAGTTTAGGAATTCAGGAAACTCCATCATACTACCTGAATAATCATCCAGCCCCCCAGATTTTTTTGAAGGAAGAAGGGGGAATTGAAATTCCCTCCTAGCATCCAATGATCATATTATCTATTCTTAATAGAATCCTTTAACTGCTCCAAAAGTAGCAACCTATCCCTACTCAAGTTGGGAGAATAGATATTTATTAAGTTCTATTTCTCTTGGGAAGCCATATCTTCCAAGGAAACCATCAGACTATTCCTACTATTAGAGCACAAAGTTCCTTTTAATTTAGATGGATTGCAAAGAGTATCTATACCTAAAAAATCCCCTTCATCTTCACTCACAAAATAATTCACACCAAGCCAGATTCTCAAGATTGCCTATTCAAAATTCTCCTTCATCTTAGTTTCTTAGAGGAGAAGAACATCCACTTTATTGTCCAGGATATAGGTTTTCACCAAAAATTGTTTAAACAGGCTATTAAGGCCCCTTATATTCTAGGAGAGATACTTATGTGAACCCCAATCCTATTCCTACATAGACCTGACAAAAAAACACATTAGTTAGTTGATATGCAAGATAAAAGAGGGATTCCCCATGAAATCCATTCACAAATACTCAAAATAGGAAAAACAAGAACAAACATGAAACATAGATGAAATCCTAAATTAAGCAAATGAAAAATCTTGATCCCATGGGGGAGTTGGTGCCAATTAATGTGTCGAAATTAGCCCTTTCCCAACTCTTTTGTAAGCTTGATAATGATTGATCCACTTTGGTTGAATTCCTGCATAACCTAGCTAAGAATTTGATATAGAGAGATGAAAATGCCTATGCTTGAAGATGGATTTGAGTATAATAATTTTACTCAAATTATGGATGTTAGAATGAGAGGAAGAGTGTCTCATTTATTGATTTCCAAATTGGAAGAGATAGTGGAAATAAGAAATGTGGAATCATTCAACACCCAATGGCCAAGTGCCACTTGCCAAGATGTGAATGGTTGAGGAATGAGCACATTTTGGTTAATGTGCATGATAAATGCTATGAGATTTAAATTTGAATGTGACATGTTGGAGGGAGAAAGAAATAGAGTTAATGTCACTTGGCTCAATGCATAGGGACATGTAAGAAGATTGAATGCCTTGTTGGAAGTGCCTATCCACTTGGATTTTGAATTCAAATTTGAGGGAATATTCCTCCTTTATTCCATGTTGAGAGAAAATAGGCAATTAAATAAATCAAAGTAATTGATTTATTGTGCAAGTTGCATTCTCTAGAGGATTGTGACATAGATTAGGATTAAATTAATCAAAACTTAATTAATTTAATGAGAAGACTTTAGGGATTTAATCAAATAAAATGAATTGTTTCATTAAAAGGGGTTTTAGAGTTAATTAAATTAAATTGATTAATTTAATCAACGGGGGAGAAAGAACTAATTAGATAAATAATTATTTATCTAACTAAGAGACATAAGATAATAATAAGTTGAGAGTGTGATTCAAGAATAAATTTTGTTAGTAATCGGGATCAAGTGTGCTAGATCAAATTGTATATTTTTCATCTCTACAAATTCATAGAAAAAAAAAGTTACAACACCACCTAAACCCGAGAGAAACATCCAAGGCTACTTCTTTTTAGACTCCGATCCTAAGATCGAATCCAAAGTTCTTTGTTTCCTAGTAGCCACATCCCTAACAATGTCTTTGGTTATGGAATCCTTCTGGGATGGTCTACCAATCTTATTCCGCCCACAACATTCAACTTCTTTTTATTTTTAGATTTAATTATGGCTTGTGACCATTCATCCTCATCATCTTTATCAGTGGGTTGAGGAGGAAATCCCAACAAGGTCAAAGAGTCATTCAAGTTTCCAACCTCTTTTTGGGATAAGAAAGGCATTTCCTCCAAGGACAGGTTGGTGTCAAAATGCACTAGCTCTCCTTCTTCCAAGTCAACACCCACTCCAGAATCCTTAAACTTCCCTAGGGATGACTGAAAATTATCCTCCATAAGGGATACCTCCTTAGGTTTATCCTCAATATTTATATTCACTTCTTCCCCGGTATCTGACATCACACCTTTTTGAAAAGGCAAGGGTTGGGAAACTAGAAACAGGGGCAATAGCCTTGAGGTTCAAGCCAACCGAGTCATTGAAAATAGCAAGAGGTTCAACTAGAATAGTCTCTTGGCCTAATATTGGGGTTTCCATCTATTGGGGGATGGTAATCGAAGGGACAACAAAAATTACTAATGGTTGAGCAACTGAAGCAAGTTCACCAGTAGAGGTTCTCTCAACTAGTTTTTTCTTATTTACAAAGGTTCCCTCGACAATTTTATTCTCACATGAGTCAATGAGGTGACCAAAATTCTTGCACAACTGGCAGAAATGATGGGTATTTTCATATTCCAAAGGTTGGGTCCAGTTACCAAATTTTGACTTGACGATAAAAGTTGGCAAGACTGAATTCACAGCCATATTTACACAAATATGAGTGTAGAGTTGAGACCTCTCCTTAATTATCTTATCAATGGCCAGAAGACTAACAAAGGAGTTATCTATACATTTCAAAATACCCTTATCCCAGAACTCAAGAGGTAGGTCAAATAGGTGAACCCAAGTTAGAGTCGAGGCACTCAGGTTAGCCAAAGGATCAAAACCCAATTTCCATTTTCAGAGGGAGAGAAATTTCTTAAACCCATATTCAAAGGCCCATGAGCCTCCAATTAAAACCTTAAGCATATCTTCATAAACCATAAAGGAGAAAAGGAAGATACCTCTTGGCATGGAATTTATAGTGAAGTTGCCTTTGAGATTCCAAGTAGAAGCAGCCCATTGATGGACCAATTCAATATTCAACCTATATGCAAAAACCTTACCAACCAATGCCAGTTTGAGATTGTCCATAGCCTTCAATGTCAACTTCAGGGATGTTAACTTCCCAACCAACCACATAGTAGGAAGAATACTCCAATGACCTTTTACCCAAACTTGGTGATTCAAAACCCACAATTTGATCCACGTAGGAACATGATTCTTCCATAGAGAAGAAAGATTCAAGCCCAAAAGTAGGGGATAAGGGTGACTTTCTAGAAATATCCTCAATCTTTTCCCCAAGGGAAAGGATGGATGTACGAGGAGAAGTCACATGGGGAACAACTAGGTTGGTCATTACCACTGCAGACATAGTGCCAGACAAAGAGACAACATCCTTGGAATGGGGATCCTTCGCGCTCCCCCTCCCGACCATCCCATGAAATATTCAAATCAAAGCAAGAACCGAAAAATTCAAAAAATAGCCAGAGCAGGAAAAGTTGCATAGCAGAGCTGAGTTCTACTCACCCCAAAATCTTTACCTTAGTTGTAGCGTAATTTGTTAAATCTTCCATTATTTCTACTTCTCTACCATTTTTCTAACATTTGGTATCAAATCCTAGCCAGTTTTGTGTTCTAGGTGGTAGAACAAAGGTTTTTTGAGTTTTAGTGGGAGTTTTGTTGAGCTATTTTTTGAAATATTTTGTGTTTAACCATGGCTGCAACTTCTAACTGTTTGGATATTGAAAATTTTAACAAAGTTGGTATTGAGTTGTGGAAGATAAAAATGAAGGATCTTCTTAAAGAATGAGATCAATGGGTATTCACAACACATCAAAAGAAACCCAAGAAAATGAGTGATGAAGATTGGGAGAAGATAGATAAAAATGCAAGAGGCACTATCACACTGTGTCTTCTTGATTTTGTTCTCCTGAATGTGTCATTGTAAAAGACTGCATATTCTTTGTGGAACCAGATAGGTGAATTTTATCAAGTGAAAATTATGGTAAAAAAAATCTACTTGAAGCAAAAATTATTTTCTCTTAAGATGAAGGAAGGTGAATCTATAGCTAAGCATTTAAATTTTTTAATTTGGTTTTGAGTCAGTTAGCCTCTATTGATTTCAAAGTAGAAGAAGAAGATAATTATATTATGCTTCTTTGTTCTTTACCCGAGTCTTGGGATAATTGTGTACTTTCTATCACTACTAACATGAAAGAGCCAAAGATGGATTCTCTTGTATAAACTTTGTTGTCATGGGAAATGAGAAAAAAGGAAATGGATAGTATTGGCGATGCTCTCAAAGTAAGGTGAAGGCCTAAAGAAAGAGGGTCTAAAGGATAGAAGAATGGGCCTAAGGATAAGTCTAAGGGTAGATCTAAAACTCCCACAAAGAAGATCAATGTGAAGTGTTGGAACTATGGGAAAAGAGGACATGTGAAGAAGGAATGTAGAAATCCAAAAAAACAAGTTGATTCCTCCATAGAGAAATCCTTGAACTCAGGTGATGAAGCTTTTGATTTATTTTTTTAAGGTTATGACTAATGAAAATTGGTTAATTGATTCAGGATGCTCATTTCATATGACTCCTCACAAGGATTGTTTTACCCATATGATAAATATGATGGAGGTGAAATCTACCTTGGTGATAACTCATCATACCTGATTGTTGAAAGGGGTAAGGTTAAGTTTTGTTTCAATGATGGGAGTATTAAAACCCTTCCCAATTTTTTGCATGTTCTTGAAGTAGGTAGAAATCTGATTTCAATTTTGAAGTTGAATTATGATCTGGGAATAAGTGTAACTTTTGATTAGCATGGTTGCAGATTGGTAAGGGGGAATTTGATGATAGTGAGAGGAACAAGGAAAGGAGCCCTATTTAAGTTGTAAGTCACTACTTTTATAAACTTTACATATTTGCATATGTAATTAAAAAATATAAAAACACTTGTATGTTGTGGCACTGCAGATTGGGTCACATAAGTGAGACTACTTTAAAGTCTATTTTGAATAAAAAATTGTTAGATGGTTTTCTTATTCTGATGAGAGTTTTGATTTTTGTGAACATTGTGTGTTTGGTAAACAAAACAAAAAATCATTTCCTTCTAGCAGTACAAAGTCTAAAGTTAAATTGGAATTAATTCATACAGATATGTTTGGCCCTATGGGTGTTGAACCAATTGGGAAATCTAGATTTTTTGTCTCCTTTATCGATGATGTTAGAAGGTTTACCTGGTTATATTATATGCAGCATAAATATGAAGTTTTCACTAAATTTAAGGAATTTAAAGTCTTAGTCAAAAAGAAATGAGATTATAAAATTAAGGTATTAAGGTCTGATAATGGAGGGGAATATTGTTCTAAGGAATTTGATGAATTTTGTAAGCATGCAAGAATTGTTAGACAGAAAACTACTATGTACACTCCTCAGCAAAATGGTGTGGCAGAAAGGATGAATTAGACAATCTTGGAAAGAGCTAGAAGCATGTTAAGTGGTTCACAACTTGATAGATTCTTTTGGGAAGAAGTTTTAACTAATGTGTGTTACTTGATTAATAGATATCCTTGTAAATCTCTTGAAACAATAGCCTATGAGATTTGGATAGGTAAGAAACCTTTTGTTTCACATTTAAAGGTATTGGTTGTGAGGCTTATGTTCATGTGCCTAAAGAAAAATAGACTAAGTTGGATCCTAAAGCTGAAAAGTGCATTTTCATTGGATATGGTGATAATCTTAAAGGTTATAAGCTATGTAATCCTCTAACCAAGAAAAGTATATATTCTAGAGATGTGATTTTCAGGGAGCTTAGCATTATTTATATACCTGAACAACCAAAGGAAAAGGATAAGAGAAAGAGTTTGCATTTTGAAATTAAGCAAGAAGATGCACCTCAAGAAGAACAAAGAGATGGATTCGATGAGTAGGAAGAAGATGATGAATCAGAAGAAGTTACTAATCAAACCGAAGAACATGATGAAGAAAATCAAGAAGAGGTTGATCAAGATCATGAACAGCAAGAGCCTCATAATCACATTCTCATAAGATCCACAAGACAATAGAATCCAGTTAATAGGTATAGCCCACCCAATTTTTGTTGTATATTTTATTTATTAAGTGCTTAAAATTAACCTAGATCTTACAAGGAGGCTCTCTCTTTAGAGGAAAATGAGTCTTTGTTACAGAATATGTAAGAGGAGATGATAGCATTGGAAGATTGTAACACCTAGGATCTTGTTGATTTTCCCAAAGGAAGAAAGCCCATCAAATGTAAATGGGTATTTATAAAGAAATTTGGAGCAGATGGTCACTTGGAAAGGTATAAGGCTAGATTAGTGGCTAAAGGCTACACCTAGAGAGAGGGAGTTGATTTTGGTGAAATTTTCTCTCTTGTCACTAAATTAACTTCTATTTGATTATTGTAATCTATTGTTGCTACTTATGATTTTGAGATAGAGAAAATGGATGTTAAAACTTCTTTTTTGAATAGGGGTATTGAGGAGGAGATTTATATGTGACAACCTGATGGTTTTTTTGTGAAAAGAAAAGAAAAATTAGTTTGCAAGTTAAAAATATCTTTGTATGGTTTGAAACAATCACTGAGAATGTGGTATAAAAAGTGTTAGGACCCTCCTTTTATTAAAACTTTAGACATATTATAATTTTGTGTGGTAATATTATGTGAGTGGTTTTATATAATTAATTTACATGTGAGGAAGGTAGAGATTAAATAAAGAGTTTTTTTTATTAAATTATTAAATACAAACTCCTAAAAAGGAACAAATAAAAGTTAATATTAATGAATAAGTGTTTCATTAATAATTTCAGACCATGGTGTTGAAGAAATGGAAAAATATAAGAGAATAAAAATTAAGTCACTATGTGACAAGTGTCCCCATCCTATCCTAAGCATTATTAATTAGCACAATCCATAATTATACTTAATTAATAAAATTAGCCACTTTTCTAAGTCACATTAATTAATATAATACATCATTTAATCTAATTAATCAGGATTAGGAAGATGTCACTATCCTTCATAATCCACTAATCAATTAATCTTCATTACCATTTTTTCAAATTTAAAATTCATTCTAATCTCTCACATGTGACTTGCATGCACAAGTCACTATCACCTTACAGTTCATCCTCACTCACCCTTGTGGCCATTTAGCTTCCCATGGAGCACACAAGATCAAACAAACCCCTATTTTACATGTCATATACATATCATTATCAAGAAACCCTCCCTCTTACATGTCATAGACATGTCAACATCTCCTCTATCCAAGGTGTGCTCACAAATTAAAATTTATATTTTAAAATTAGAATTCTCTTGAATAAGGTTATTTGGGTTTGTTTTATTGAATGTAGGGTAAAATTGAAACCCTAGGGTGAGCACCTATGGGTGGGAGATTATTGAGAACATAATATGACCTTTTGGGCAAGGTATGAACCCCCAAACAGTCACTTAAAAAGGAGTGACGAGTTTTGTGGTCTTGGGGAAGGTGTGGGGACTTGTCATATCCACCTCTCTCAAGGTGTGCTCACACATGTGTGAGAACCCGTGGCTCCTCCCCCCATACCCTGTGGGCCTATTTTTAAAGCCTTATCCTTGTGACACTTGTCACAAGGTGAGATTATCAATCCAAAACCCATCTTCTCAAACAATCCTAGCCATTGAATCAATTTTAAATCTTGACCCTTCATTTACCTCCTCTCAAGTCTATAAATTGAAGCCATTTCTTCTCTCATCAACAAAAAACATGAATTTTATTTATATGTTATCACTTTGAAGAAGGATTTTTGATAGGATTGAAGCAAGGAGAATCAATTTGAAGAAGGCACAAGGAGAAGATTTGGAAGAAGATTTTTTTTGCAACTCCATCAATATCCAAGGTACCTTTCTTTTGATTTTCTAATTAGAATCAAGCTATTACTCTCTTTCCAATCCTTGTTTTGTGAAAATTGAATTTTAAAATTAAGTTAGAATCAATCTATTGTTGTTGTCCTTACCATTCTTTTTTTTTCCAAACTAACTCTAGAATGAAATTAATTTTCCTATTTTTATTTTTATTTTTAAATCAATATATTTTTCAAAAATAAATAAATTTTATCATCTATAGTTTTTTTTACAAAGAATTAAATTTTCTTTTAATTTTTTACGTCATTATAAATATAAATTAATTTTTAATAAAATTAAAATTTTACAAATAAATAAATTATTGCTTTATTATTGTTAAAATAAAATAAAATATATCTAATTACATATTTTTCATAATATGGGTTTTTATATTAAAGTCTTTTATAACATTTAATTATTTTAAGTTAAATTTTAAATACATATATACAAGAATTAATATTTTTTAATTTAGTTAATTCATAAATAATTTTATTTTTTAAAAATTAAATTGTCCTTTGAAAATAAATAAATTGATAGAATTTTCAAAAAGGGTATCAATTGGATAGATTAAATAATAAATTATTTGTGTTAGAATCAAATATACTCTGATACCATGTTAGAATTGGCTATGGATGCCAAGATCTAAGGATCAAATGGAAAGCACAAAGAAGAGAGAAAATAATGTGACAAAAATAAATTGTATTCAATGTCAATGATATGATATGAGATTGCATGTTTAATGTTACAATAAGAGGCCTCTTGGTTATATCGCCAAGGTGAGAACATAGGAGTGCATACTATTATGAAAAGTGTCGTAATCTTATGACATGAGACAACAATGAAAAGCTATCACTCCACCTAAAGTGGAAAGTGATAATGTGATAACCACCACAAATATTGGATCACCCACAAAATGTGGAGAGGTAATCACATGATATGTCCATGAAAGGTGGAAGTGATAAAATAATAAGAAGATAAGTCCACCAAAGGTGTAAAATCTCCAACAAATCCTATGTGGTCCCTAAGTAAACTTAACTAAGGTGTAATTATGATCTAGGACAAGATACAAAATATTTAATTACACCAACATCCCCCCTTAAGTGCAACTTAGGGAGAATGCACACAAAGGAAAATAATGCAAGATGGGTCCTAGCAACTAGGCCATGTTAGGCACCCATGTACAAATGCAATGCAATCTCTCAAAAATGGAGAAAAGGAGAAAACCCAATGGGAGAAAACTCCTCCCCAGAAGAGAGATGAAATATAAAATTAAAATGCTCTTAATGATGCATGAGAAGGTAAAAACCCCATGTGAGGGAAAAGACCCCCCGTAAGAGAGAAGTAAAAGAGAGACAAGGAAGCCCCTCCTCAATGATATAACTTGTTGCAAAAGAAGCACTGGAAGTACATTATGGAGTAACACCGGAATCCTCAATTTGGCAAGCAAGGAAAGATAATTTTGTTTTCTACTGAAACCATATGCGAGTCACTGATTGACTCAAGGTGGAATCATGATAAAGCAACAACAAACCCGATGCCAAGGAACACTGGAAAACTCACAAATTGGAACAACCTTGGAATCCATGAAACAACAATAGATGAATAAATGATGCCCCTCATAAAAGGGAATGATATGATGAAATAATATAGAAGCTATGTGTATCTCGATGTCGATGTCAAACTGTGACTAAAACTGATCCATAGGATCAAGTACCATGAAGATTCTGGAACATTAACCATAAAATAAATGGCCCTCAAACTGAGATGTGACCCAATGTGAATCTGATGTGATTCAAGATCATTAACCATAGACTCTCAATCTGATATGCAAACTAATGCTAACCAAAATGTGTCAAGCTATGAGCAAGATGTGGCAAAAAGAAACAACAAAATCCAGATACAACTCATGTGAGTTGTCAACAATACAAAAATGAGATCAAAGTGTAACTACACTTTAATCAAATTATTATGCAAGAATCCCCCTGATGGAACTTTATGTAAGTTCATTTATTACAATACCCCATGATTGTAAAAGGAGAACATGCAAAACCTGCATAAATTAAAGACAAAATGCAAACCTATTGCATGAAAACAAAAAAGAGTCCATGCACAAACCAATGTTCACATCTGCCTCCATGATGAAAAATAACATCAAATTTGTGTAGATGAAGAAATCTGAAAAATGGCCTACACCACTATGAAGTGCTTGAAACTAGCTTTCCATCGATATCTCATTTGCCAAAACGGACACCGTGGCCAAAAGTTGTGAATTTTTCAAAAACTGAATTTAACTTGCAGGAAACAGATTTTCTAGCAAAAAAAATTCTTTCTAATTTGATTTCTGGAAATCTACTTACTATTTGTAGATAAAAGTAAAAACCGAGAAATATTTTGATGCTAGCAACAAAACCCAGAAATAGTTTTTCAATCCAACAAGCAAAAGAAAAATTGATTTTTTTTAACCTTCAACTAGGAGAAAAATGGCATGCCTTGCTTTTTGGACTGCAATTTTCTCTAGATCTGTGCAAGATATGCAAGATCTAAAAGATACTTAGTTCAAATTTCGATGTTGGCTACAAAACCTAGAAATCGTTTTTCCTACAAATGAGTGAAAACTAGATTTTTGAAGCAAAAATGATAACAGCTCCAATAAAAAATGGCTTGCAACAAATCCTTGTTTGCCAAAAATGCAAATAGTGATCAAATTGAGTGAACCAAAATCCAAATCTGACTTTCTCAAGCCTCATGGACGCAATGGTGAGTTCAACTTTGCACCAAAAAGCTCCAATATGAACCTGCAATAAGAAAAACTAAAAATGGATCATCTCCAAATCTGATACCTCTCTTCAAAAAACACTCTCCAATGGCACCCAACCCTCTCTAATACCATGTTAGAATCAAACATTCTTTGATTCCATGTTATAATTGGCTATGGATTTCAAGATCTATGGACCAAATGGGAAGCACAAAGAAGAGAGAAAATAATGTGACAAAAATAAACTGTATTCAATGTCAATGATATGATATGAGATTGTTTGTTTAGTGTTACAATGAGAGACCCCTTGGCTATATATCCAAGGTGAGAACATAGGAGTGCATAAGATTATGACGAGTGTCATAATCTTATGACATGAGACAACAATGAAAAGCTATCATTCCACCTAAAGTGGAAAGTGATAATGTGATAAGCACCACAAATAGTGGATCACCCACAAAAGGTGGAGAGGTAATCACATGATATGTCCATGAAAGGTGGAAGTGATAAATTAATAAGAAGATAAGTCCACCAAAGGTGGAAAATCTCCAAGAACTCCTATGTGGTCCCTAAGTAAACTTAAGTAAGGTGTAATTATGATCTAGAACAAGGTACAAAACATTTAATTACACCAACAATTTGATCTAGTTAACAATCAAAGGATGGACTTATTCAATAAATGAATTCAAATTATTAAAGAAATTCTATGAACTTCTTAATTTTAATAGTGTTACCCTAATTTAGTAAGACAACAAATTAACTATTTATGTTTGATGAATATTTGGTCCAAAGCATGGTTCTATGAGATAATATTTAATCTCCTTGAATAAAAGAGGAAAATTATTACTAGCTATTGTTTTTTATAAAGTAAGCAACATTTACAGGGTTTTGTACCCTTTACACATCCATGGGCTAAAAAATATCAAGTCCAAGTATAAAAAAAAACTAGTCAAAAAATAGAAACAACCAAAAAATAGTACACCGACCATGGACTAACAGCAAATGCACCAAAACACAGACCAAATAACAACTAACTACCATTATCCTAGTTCTTTGACAAGAGGTCCAGGACATCATCCCTGACCCACTCTTGATTCTCATTTGCATTACTAGCTATTGTTGAATATAATTAATGAGATTAGAATATACCTCTCTTCTTCATAAAATGATGATAAACTATGAGTATGGACCTAGAAATGACAACATTTATATCTTATAACAACACTATAAATTTATGAAAATAATTACAATTCTATGATAACAATTATGATTATTAGACATTAAATTTTAAGCTTAAATTTTTGTTTCATTAAATGAGAAGCTCCTTGTTTTACTGAATGATAAGTAGAAAAAATGAATTCATGCAAACAAATTACCATCTAACTTAAGGCATTAATAATATCTCTTTAATAAAATTTATTTCTTGTTATGCCACAAACTTAACTCTTAGATTTATTGTTGTTCTTCAAATAAAATTTATCTCCATGCAATAAATTTATTTCCTTGGGATTCAAGGTTTATAACACAACATCATAGCTATCATTTAATAAATTTACAATAAGCTCAATCCTTCAATATCATGGTTATTCTTTAAATTAATTTTCTCCCTTAATATGCAAGTAGATTCAATTCTTTTTAAAACAAAGTTGATTCATTTAATTGCAACAAGGTCATAGTGTATAAATCATTATGTAATCATTAGCATATTATCAAAAATAAACTTATGCAAATTAATGCAAACCTACTTTAGATAGATCATCAATATTGAGTCATTAGTATTATAACTTATACAATTAAAATCAAGGCTCTTATTAGATTAAAGCATTGTATTGGTTTATCTATCTTAATACATTAGTGATATAACTTATGCAATTAGAATCATGTCTTCTTTAGTTGGATTATTTATTTATGCAATTTGAATTCAATCAAAATTAATAAATTTTTTGTCTTGAAACAATAGATTATGTCATGAAGTCTCCTTGAGTTGGAATTATTTATGTTTTATTAGATGGATATTTATCTTGAAAATATTATTGTTATGCGATTTAAATCAAAAATACTTTAATTATATTACTCTATGACATGGATTATGCAAATCAATTCAATTTTCTTTCCAGAATATACTTAATACAATTAGATTCATACCACCTCTAAACTAGATCACCCATCTTGAATAATTTAGCATTATGTATAAGTGTTTTTATTTCACAAATGGATTCAAAATTTTTCATGATTCAATTCATTCTTTAAAAAAATTACTTTCATAGGATGTAAGTGGATGCAATACATCTTTCTAGCAAATATACTTTGAATAAATAGTTTTCTTTTTAGTAAGTTCATTTAATTTTACTTCCTTAGCAAGAAGGTATAAAAATTGTATTTAGTTTATGTGGACAAGCTACTTTTCTTATTGTCGATAATGCATTTAATTTTCTTCTTAGATAAAAAATTAAATAAGAGGAGGAAAAAAAACCAACAGCATTTAGTATTAACGGTGTCTCTGACTCATGTTTATGAGTAATGTCATCATGCTTGAGTTACTGCACTTATAGCCTAATAAAGTTGCAACAACGACATCTGTGGCATCGTCCCTATAAATCACCATGGAGTAATAAGGAGCATTTTTGGAGTTAAAATCCAAGGGGTGGGAAATCCCTCTTGGATAGATAATCTAAAAAGATAATACTATAATACACTTACATTTGCTAGTGAAAATCATAAGAAACCCCAATAGGGTTTGGGCATGTGAATTGAATTTTTAATTCTTTTATCTTTGATGATTTGTTATTTAACGGGCAAGGGTGACTTGACTTATAGGAATTTAGGACATAGATGAATTAGGAAACAAGAAAAATATCACCATAAATCTTTATGCTTTATATGCTCCCTTATGTGGGTAGTAACCAAAGAGAAATTGTCTGCGACAATGGCCCTAAAAAGGGTCACGTACCTGTTGGTGTTTTTTCTTGTAAACCAGGCTTGTCTCCTAATCTACTTATGGAATTGCCAATTTCCAATCAAGGGCAGCTTGGAGGACCTGGACCAACTAACGAGGATTTTTTAACAATAACCTCCTACACTTTGGGCTCTGCAAGACCCAGGAGGGTGATCCCTGTAATGAGTTTACAACTTCTGCAACAAAATCATAAGCAATCATTAACTTCAAAAATAGATAATCTCACTTAATAGCTCAACATAATGGGATAGAACTGAAATGAATTGGCTGTTCATCAGTAATATCAACCACTTGGAGCACAAGATGGTTATAAAACAGTTTCATGGTGAAGGATAATCATTATGTTTAAAATTTGGTAGCAAGTCCCAAGTGAAGACAAACAAAACACTGCATCACAAAGAATAGATGCAAATCAGACCAGTGCCATATCCATTGGGGGAGTCAAATTCATCAACACCTAATGGTTCATAGCAGATTTTTAAAATATAGCATGTAATATCTCTAATTATACTGCCTTACAGTATCACCAATTTGTACCTCAGCTCAATACTTCTTACCAAATCCTTATACAAAACACATCAATTTGCAATCTCATTTAAGTGGTTTAATTAATTCCTTGAATCAAAGCTAAAACCATAATTACACACACCACAACAGTGAGAAGAACAGAATAACCCTTGATTACTTCATTCAAAATTTGAATATATTTGCACATAGAAGAGAAATGAGCCTGGATTAATCATTTAATCTCAAATGCCAACACTATTATGAAACACTAAATCCCAATAAACTCAAATCTTACAACTAAATGACACCAAACCCATTTGCATTGCCTCTGTAACTACAGATTTTACAATTTGAAATGCAGCTCTACACCAGAATTTCGACTAGCTAACTTGCCAACCTCTTTTTTACAATGAGAAGAGAAAAGAATAAGAAGAGGATAAAATATTCCAAAAGAAACCCTAAATCTGAACAGAAACAACCATCTGGAAGCATCTCCACCATTGAAAAGTGATCTGCAAAATATCTCTTCCATTTCCCTGTAACAAACTTGATTCTGCTCCAAAACCAGCATGTGCCCAATTCGTTCTTCAATAGAAAAATGCCATGTGTCCACTCCAATCATTGCCATAAACAGATTCTACAGCTGAAAGGAAAACCTCTCTCCCCATAAAATGCTCTTATCTCTGTTTTCTGTTTTTCCCCTTTGCTGCATTTTACTCTATATGTTTACTCACTTTTTTTTTTATTTTACTTACCATCAGTAAATAAAATATTACATTTTACTTCAATATCCATGCAAAGTGTTTTAAATACTTTACCCAGCAGCAAATTCATTAGCTTTGACATTTCACCCCAGCACAGTAACAAGTTTCACCCAAGAAAATAAAACAGGCCCCAACCTCCATTTAAATAAAACATTTTATAATACAATGTCAGGCCATTTTAAATTTTTCCCCACATTAAGCACTTTTGGTAAAATATCTTTTAAAATTTACCCCCAAAGGTAAATCTCAATTCCCATTAAAAAAATTACTTGGCATTCAACTTGAAATAACCATGTCATTTAATTCCATGCTGGGACCCATCTCCAATTCCTCTTCACTTTATTTTCCTGTGGACAAACAAAATGAATTTCAATTTTAGGAGCCCATTTAATATGATGACAAAACTTTAGGAAAACAATTAAAATTTTATTTTAACTGCTATTTACCATCTCCCCGCGCCATCGCAATCCATATCCCGTGAGTATTTCCGGATCGTGAAATGGCGGGCAATGGCAGAGATTTGGCTACACCAGCCCCACCACTCCATTTAATCTCATTTGATAAAACTTTAGCAAAAACATTTAACATTAAATGTTTTAATTTCACCGTGGAAAAACAATTTAACAAATCAACCGAAAGTGCCTATTTAATTTCTGACCAAACTATAGCAAAATCACTTAATATTAAATGCTTTATTTTTGTTTCTCCCATCTCTCCGCCATCCCACAATCAATAACCTGTGAACATTTATGGATCGTGACTTGGCGGGTGACGACGAAGATTTGGCTGCACCCGCCCTCCATCCTCCACCATTGGATTTTCCTCCTACCCCTTTGTTTGTTTTCCCTAATCCTCTGTTTGTTAAGCATGGCATCAGCTTCCTTACACAGTCTCCCTATGTTGCTTCGAGCCATCCTCCATTGGTTTGTGCTTTGAGGGATGTTCGTTCCCCTCCAAACTATGCCTACCCTCTTCAGAAACATGTGGGTTCCATCAACTACATGGCTGCACCCTTATTTCTTCTACTGGCCCATGCCCACCACCAACAACACACGGGCCCACTTGTTTGTTTCATGGGCATGGCCACCTTGCCTGCTAGTCGCACCAACCACCTACCTAGCAGAAAGTTTCCATGCCTTCTACTGGTTTGAGCCTCCTTCCTACATCGTGCATGGGCCTCCTGGAACCTGCTGCAGGCCATGCCTGGCTCCCCTCACACCATCCGCTTGCTGCTTGTTGCGCAGGTCCTTTCCTCAACACCATACGGGCTCTGCCTTCACTGTCAGCCATGCCCACCATTTAGTTGTTGGTCGTAACCCCATTTAGCTTCCTACATGTGGTTTCCCAACCTCATTCGTCGCGGCATGTCTATTCAACAAATCCACTGTGCATTGGCGATGGTGTTTCCTTAAACTGTATTTAGCTCTTCCCACTAACTTTACCTGGCATGCTAACCGTCAAATCTCAGAGATCTCTCCAACAAATACATTTTGTATACCCTACTGGGCACATCATTCACAATTCGCATTCGCTTGGAGTTTCTAACATCTTTTGAGCAGATGCATCATGTGTATATCTCGCAAAGATGGCACCCATGAAGCCACATCACATTCAAGGCTTCCTACCAAACAGTTCACGTGCACCTGGCTGTCGCTTTATTTCTCTGTCACTATAATACATATGATCAGAAAAAGAGAGAATTTCCTCAAACAATTGAGATACATTCTCACTGCGAGCACCTACTACATTCCTTGATCATTATACACCAATATTTGTCCATGCTATGAAGCGTGCCCTCTTGAACAAGTACCAACACAAGCTCTTGATAAACAAACTCCCATATCCTTATGAATACCTCACTCAAGATCACACGAGTTGTGTTCATTTTCATTGAGATCAACCTCATAATAATAACTTTAAGGGCTATTGAATAAAAATATACCTTATATAACACTTCATTAGTATTGTTATTATCTTGAAATAACAACCAACTCTCTAATATTTTTTCTTAGTTTATTGTGTCACATGGCTGCGAATGAAAAAATGATGTATCATTGTCATCAGCTTCAATGGGACAAATGTACCCAATCAAATAATCCTGAGCATTCTTGACCATTCTAATTCAATAAGCAACTTTGGGAAAAACAAAATGGCTTTAGTATTTCGAGGACAAACCTTAAATTCAAAACCTTGCAAACAACATGTATCTTGATTTTCCCTCATACCTAAGTAAAACATGTCGGGCTCCCCTGTGGGTCTGACTAAAAAATATTTCGTTTTCAAACAAGTTTCACCCACAACTGAATTGAAATTGCATTTGAAGTGGAATGGTAGACTAGGTTGCCCTCAAAAAGTGTTTTCTCACTTTCAAAAAATATGCAAAATGGGCCCAGTGGGCTCTGGAATCGTCCTGGGAAACCAATTAAAAAACCTTGTGAAGCAATGAGAACTTGCAAACCTATAGTAATTTGATCCAAAAGTATAGAACAAAAGACGGATCAGAGAAACAGATCTCGAGGAACTGGATATTAATCAGCAAAGTTGCTCAATTGAAACTTTCTGAAACAACAGCTGTCCGGAACCAATTAGAACACACCCGACCGCTAATTTGTAAAAATAGTAAATCAATCCCTAGCGAGCTGCCATCAGACATAGTAAATAATTTAGGTACCCTGAGTAGGTGTGCAAATAGAATTTCTTTGAAACATCACTAATCAAAATTTATTAATGATCAAAGTCAGCCTCTCAGAAAGGTTGTTAGGAATGCAAGTGCAAAAACAAAACAAACTACATTTGGTTTCGATCTGCTAAAAATAGCAAATCAGATCATGAGGCTCCAAAAAATGACACCCGAGATCATTTAGGTATGGAGAACACATAACAACATTCGTTTTGACATAACAGTCAACTGGTTGCAAAATCCAAGCTCAAAGATCAAGCTATTTCACAAACTGACAAATCTGCAAACAACAAAACAGTGCAAAAACCCTCCAGCTTCACTTTTCAAAACCCTGACAAAACCTATTGTAGGAAGCTGAAAATTGACACACACACTCACATATTTCAATCAAATACATTTGCAAATTTTTTTTTCTTGGAAAACAACATGCCTCAAGTTCTGATTCTCCAAAGTGGGTCACTCAGACTGACCCCTCAAGTGCACTTTTGAAAGTGCAAAGGCAAAAATCTTGAAATGGGCACCTCAGACTTTGCAAAATTTGAGACTGCCAATAGTGGCTTCGTCTGGGGATGTATGCCCCCTATGGGCATAGCAAGATTCCAGATCTTTGGGGAGAGTAGACCAAATTCTAAGTCTGTCAAATGCCTTCAAACTGCTCCCCAATTCAACTTTTATTTTTCAACTTCATTTGATGACCCCAGGCCACCAAATGAAAAACGGGAATCAACATTTACCTCTATCAAATACAATTTTATGAAAAGAGCTGATCTCCCTCAACTCATGCTTGCACTTGTCAGACTGTAGCAATATGAACAACTACACCTTTGCAAACACAAGTGTTAGGCTGCCTTTGGGCAAGTAGAAACTTGCTCTCTGTTTAACTTCCTTATATGGAAACTAGATCAAAAAGGTCATATCACTGTTATTTTCTTCATTTTCTGATTTTACATCAAGTGACATGATTTGGAAATAATGATCAAGACCATATGAAAACTCGGTCTGATCATAACCATCTACTTGGTTAAACATGTTGGTACCTCCTAACAAGAAATCATTCACAACATTATCAACATGTTCACAATCAATGTGCATCTAAAAGTCAGTCATACTTTCAAAATACTGATCACCATGTGGCAACAACCTATTACATTCATCACATGGAGCATTCTCAGGAAAAAAACAACTTGCCTTCATATCTTGCACATTGCCACATTCTATGAAAATTCCTTCCAGTTGACAAAAATAACACTCACACTCTACTACATGGCTGGAACTGTTAATCTCATTCTGATTATCAATTTGCACGTCAAAATTTAACTCATCACAAGAGCTTACCAAAATATCAAGCTCACCATGCAAACTATCTTCAAGTGCATTCAATGAGATACACTCATGCATTAGCATACTTTTCAATTGCCCTTCATCATGCTGGTATTTAAATTCATCAAGGACTCCTGACTCATCATCATCTGTAGTCATAATAGCATCATCTTCAGCAATAGAAAAAGGCTCATCAACACAATGTGGCATCAAATCACTAATGACATCCTGGTCAGGACTAACATTCTTAGTAGAAATTGATGCAACACTCAATTCATCTGAGTTCTCAACAAAGAGTGGATTATCTCTACAACATTAAGGATCATCATTAGTACCAATCGATGAAAAGGGAAACTCATCACAAAGAGGGTTTTGCCAAACATTAACTGGTGATGCAAACATATTTCTCCCCTCCACATAAGATTTTGAATTTCCCATAATATCAATAAATTTGCTATCCTCTGAACACACGGTATCAATACTTTCAGTATCACAAAATTGCTTATCAACAAGAAATTCTAGTTCAGAGGCATGATCTGATTTCTAATTTAAATCAGCATTTGTATTCCCATTCAAAGGCTCAAGGCTAGGCTCATTCAAGTTAGTAGACAAAGACTCGTTCAAATCTGCATTACAATCTTCAATATTTGACTCATTAGTCATGCAATCCTCTTGGTTATCAATTGTTTCAAGCTCATCAAAGAAGATTTCTAAATTTGCATCAACATGCTCTCTGTCATATTCATCACACATTGCATTGTTACCATCAAGTGGTTGCTTGTCTTCATCCTCATTATCAATGTCATGATCAATTGGTTCATTATTGAAAATAGAACCAGACTCACTTGCACTACACCCTTCATATTGAAAGTCATCATCACAGTCAAATTCATCACTGCTTCAATCTATCCTTTCATCCATTTCCTCTTCTTGACCTTCATTTGAATTGAAAGCACTATCAAATTGCAAATTAGGATATCCCAAGATGTCTCCATCATCAAAATTTGAAAACTCAAAGGGATGATCATAAATAGGAGCTCCCCAATCATATGAGACTGAATTGTTGATAACGTTTTCACACACATATTCACCATCTATCACATAAAATAGAATATTCAATTGTTCATTCGTACTCATTTTTGGGCTACCATAACAACAATCCACATATCTCTGTACTTTATCATCAGACTGGGTATCTGAGCTTATCATTTTCATCCTCTTGAAGGTAAACATAAACATCTTCTTTACCAAGCTGAAAACCAGCAATGGTTTCTTGATTGCAACTGCTTGTGGCTTTTTTGTCAAACTGAAAATCATCACATACTTCTTCATTTGTAGTTGACAAACTGATGTTCTCAAGAGGGCTCCCTAAATCAGCAAAATTATTTGTCTCATCATATATATTTGCATCAGGACTACATTCTTCACATATAGAATACACAAAATCACTTGTATTATCACCTGATGATGCACCCTTCTTGTCTTCAACCTTCTCAAATGTGCACTTGTCTGAGAACCTCTGATCATTTGCATTTACACAACTGCTGTTGACTTTATCAGGATGTTTACCCATAATTGAAGACAACAAACTTAACACATATTTAGTTCTCATTTTCTCCAAACCATCTAAAACTTTATAAGCCATCTGCATATCAGAGATTTCAAACTCATTTAACAATGAACCAAACCCCTCTTCATAGGCCTCAAAATAAATATGGATATAGTCAGGAGTGCTAGGTCTAAAACATTCTGGGATTAGTGAAAGAGCAACATCAAATCTGTGACTGAAATCAACATTTGACTCTTCATTTTTCTTTCTAATTTCTTTTAACATTTTGACAAGATTTGGAGGCTCTCTTGCAAATTCTTTCTTATAAGCATTCACTAATATATCCCAGCAAGGAAATGATTTCTCAAGAAAACTTAAATACCAGTCCCGAGCTCGTGCTTCAAAGGATCTAACAAAGAATCTCATCCACATGTCCTGATCTCCAAATGAATGTTTCTCCATGAAGCTAGAAAAACATTTTACATGTGCATCTCCTTCACAAATATTGTACCCATCAAATCTAGGCAGCTTCTTATAAATCTGATTTGGCATACATATAGCTTTGTAGTCAACCCATGACAAATCTAACTGAGCATACAATGGGGCAAATGAATTGACAAATGGTGTAATGACTTGACAAGCAAACACTGTTTGATGGTCTCTTGACTGTGCTTGTTGAGATAACTGGTATCTTTCATCCATCACTATAAGCCTTCTTTCATTTCTATTATTCCATTCAGGTCTATACCTAGGCTTATTAACTCTTAATTTTTTACATTTCAAAGTATTAGATTCCTGAAGGTCCTGACACTTTATGACTAGCCGAATCAAAGTATCCTTGGGTATCATTATATTACCTTGATAATCCATGGATATTACAAATCAAATCTCACTAACTTTGCATAGTTACAAGCATGACCAAATGAAAAATTACTATGACAAGGATTGACATAGGTACAACCCTAGCTTGCAACATATGATAATACAAAATGGATGGAAACCATTAAACTACACAATTGCATTCTAACCATCCTTTTAAGCAAATACTTGAGCAGTAGATAACACACTTTCAATGGGAATGGAAATAAGTTTAGTAGATCCAAAAAATGAAAGTGTGCAAATTTAAATTTACTATCATTTCCCTCCAGTAGTGCTAACTCACTAAGTAGGGAACCAAAATTCTTTCTAAGAAGTTCAAAAATGGTTTTCAAACAATAGTTTCTTGAAAACCAAAAGTGAAAATACTTGGAAGTGTTGCAGCAACTACAAATTGTTCTTCTGATTGGAAAAATTTGTAGATCTTGAACCGTATTCACATCTTCATTAGGTTCTTTGGTAGAGTCACCACCTCTTTGCAGAGGACAAAAATTTGAACAGCTAGAAATTCTTCATAGGTCAAATTCATTTAAAACCAGCATAAGTATTGCAACACCTTCATATCCAACAATATGACATCATATGGATTCCTTCCTCATTTTGTCAGGGTACTTCATCACAAGAGCTCAAATCTGCTTCATCTCTACTACAAATCTTTTGGGTTCTTTCCCAGTTCTTCTCAAATAATGCACACAAGTGCATAGATCTCGGAGTCGCCACTCACAACTTGTGAGGTATTATGAAATAAGCATGAAGTATGGACAAATCATGACAGACTTACATTGAAAGATGAATTACAACAAACTCTCTAGAAACATTCATGAGAATTGACTTAGCCAACAAGGAGAATGGACTTATCAAGCTCATGACTCTATAAGGCAGAAATAATTTTCAGCAATGGTTACAGAAATAATTCAAAAAATTTATGACTCTATAACAACACCGTCTGCAACTGGAGATTCAGAACCTTCCCCAATAGAGTCGCCATTTTATTGGTGTTTTTTCTTGTAAACCAGATTTGTCTCCTAATCTACCTATGGAATTGCCAATTTCCAATCAAGGGTAGCTTGGAGGACTTGGACCAACTGATGAGGATTTTTTAACAATAACCTCCTACACTTTGGTCTCTGCAAGACATGGGAGGGTGATCCCTATAATGAGTTTACAACTTCTACTACAAAATCATAAACAATCGTTAACTTCAAAAATAGATAATCTCACTTAATAGCTCAACAGAATGGGATAGAACTAAAATGAATTGGTTGTTCATCAGTAATATCAGCCACTTGGAGCATGAGATGGTTATAACACAGTTTCATGGTGAAGGATAATCATTATGTTTAAAATTTGGTAGCAAGCCCCAGGTGAAGACAAACAAAACACTGCATCACAAAGAACAGATGCAAATCAGACCAGTGCCATATCAATTGGGGGAGTCAAATTCATCAACACCTAATGGTTCATAGTAGATTTTTAACACATAGCATGTAATATCTCTGATTATACTACCTTACAGTACATCATCTCAATACTTCTTACCCAATCCTTGTACAAAATACATCAATCTAAAATCTCATTTAAGCAGTTTAATTAATTCCTTGAATCAAAGCTAAAACCAGAATTTCACACACCACAACAATGAGAAGAACAAAATAACCCTTGATTACTTCATTCAAATTTTGAATATATTTGCACATAGGAGAGAAATGAGCCTGGATTTGTCATTTAAACTCAAATTCCAACACTGTTATGAAACACTAAATCCCAATAAACTCAAATCCTACAACTAAATGACACCAAACACATTTCATTGCCTCTGTAACTATAGATTTTACAATTTGAAATGCAGCTCCACACTAGAATTTCGACTAGCTAACTTGCTAACCTAACTTGCTAACTTGCCAACCTCTTTTTTACAATGAGAAGAGAAAAGAATAAGAAGAGGAGAAAATATTCCAAAAGAAACCCTAAATCCAAACAGAAACATCCATCTAGAAGCATCTCCACCATTGAACAGTGATCTGCCAAATATCTCTTCGATTTCCTTGTAACAAACTTGATTCTGCTCCAAAAATAGCATGTGCCCAATTCGTTCTTCAACATAAAAATGCCATGTGTCCACTCCACTCATTGCCATAAACAGATTATGTAGCTGAAAGGAAAACCTCTATCCCCATAAAACGCTCTTATCTTTGTTTTCTGTTATTCCCCTTTGCTGCATTTTACTCTATATGTTTACTCACTGTTGTTTTTAATTTACTTACCATCAGTAAATAAAATATTACATTTTACTTCAATGCCGAAGCAAAGTATTTTGAATACTTTACCCAGTAGCAAAGTCATTAGCTTTTACATTTCACCCCGGCACAGTAACAAGTTTCACCCAAGAAAATAAAATAGGCCCCAACCTCCATTTAAATAAAACATTTTCTAATACAATGTCAGGCCATTTTAAATTTTTCCCCACATTAAGCACTTTTGGTAAAATATCTTTTAAAATTTACCCCCAAAGGTAAATGTCAATTCCCATTAAAAAAATTACTTGGCATTCAACTTGAAATACCCGTGCCATTTAATTCCATGTTGGGACCCATCTCCCATTCCTCTTCACTTTATTTTCCTATGGACAAACAAAATGAATTTCAATTTTAGGAGCCCATTTAATATGTTCACAAAACTTAAGGAAAACAATTAAAATTTTATTTTAACTGCTATTTCCCATCTCCCCACACCATCACAATCCATATCCTGTGAGTGTTTCCGGATCGCGAAATGGCGGGCAATGGTGGAGATTTGGCTGCACCGGCCCCACCACTCCATTTAATCTCATTTGATTAAACTTTAGCCAAAATATTTAACATTAAATGTTTTAATTTCACCGTGGAAAAACAATTTAACAAATCAATTGGAAGTGCCTATTTAATTTTTGACCACACTATAGCAAAATCATTTTATATTAAATGCTTTATTTTTGTTTCTCCCATCTCCCCACCATACCGTAATCAATAACTCGTGAGCATTTATGGATCACGACCTGGCAGGCGATGACGAAGATTTGGCTACACCCGCCCTCCATCCCCCACCGTCGGATTTTCCTCCTGCCCCTTTGTTTTTTTTCCCTAATCCTCTATTTGTTGACCATGGCAGCAACTTCCTTACACAACCTCCCTATGTTGCTTCAATCCATCCTCCATTGATTTGTGCTTCGAGGGATGTTCGTTCCCCTCCAAACCATGCCTACCCTCTTTAGAAACATGTGGGTTCCATCAACTACATGGCCGCACCCTTATTTTTTCTGCTGGCCCATGCCCATTGGCAACAACACATGGGCCCACTTGTTTATTTCATGGGCATGGCCTCCCTACCAGCTAGTCGCACCAACCACCTACCTGGCAGAAATCTCCCATGCCTTCTACTGGCATGAGCCTCCTTCCTGCATCGTGTGCGGACCTCCTGGAACCTCCTGCAGGCCACTCCTGGTTCCCTTCACACTGTCCGCTTGTTGCTTGATGCATGGGTCCCTTCCTCAACATCATATGGGCTCTGCCTTCACTATCAGCCATGCCAACCATTTAGCTGTTGGCCGCACCCCCATTTAGCTTTCAGCGTGTGGTTTCCCAACCTCATTGGTCGCGGCAAGTCTATTAAACAAATCCACTATGCATTAGAAATGGTGTTTCCTTAACTGTATTTAGCTCTTCCCACTAACTTTACCTGGCATGCTAGCCGTCAAATCTCAGAGATCTCTCCAACAAATACATTTTGTATACCCTACTAGGCACAACATTCACAATTCGCATTTGCTTGGAGTTTCTAAGGTCTTTTGAGCAGATGCATCATGTGTATATCTCACAGAGATGGCACCCATGAAGCCACATCACATTCAAGGCTTCCAACCAAACAGTTCATGTGCACCTGGTTGTTGCTTTATTTCTCTATCACTGTAATACATATGATCAAAAAAAGAGAGAATTTCCTCAAACAATTGAGATACATTCTCACTGCGAGCACCTACTACCATTCCTTGATCATTAGACACCGATAGTTGTCCATGCTATGAAGCGTGCCCTCTTGAACAAGTACCAACACAAGCTCTTGATAAATAAACTCCCATATCCTTATGAATACCTCACTCAAGATCACACGAGTCATGTTCATTTTCATTGAGATCAACCTCATAATAATAACTTTAAGGGTTATTGAATAATAATATACTTGATATAACACTTCATTAGTATTGTTATTATCTTGAAATAACAACCAACTCTCTAAGAGTTTTTCTTAGTTTATTGTGTCACATGGCTGCAAATGAAAAACAAATGTATCATTGTCATCAGCTTCAATGGGACAAATGTACGCAATCAAATAATCCCCAACATTCTTGACCATTATAATTCAATAAGGAACTTTGGGCAAAACAAAATGGCTTTAGTATTTCGAGGACAAACCTTAAATTCAAAACCTTGCAAACAACATGTTTATTGATTTTCCCTTATAGTTGAGTAAAACATGTCGGGCTCCCCTATGGGTCTAACTAAAAAATATTTCATTTTCAAACAAGTTTCACCCATAACTGAATTGACATTGCATTTGAAGTGGAATGGTAGACTGGGTTGCCCTGAGAAAGTGTTTTCTGTCACTTTCAAAAAATATGCAAAATGGGTCGAGTGGGCTCTAGAATCGTCCTAGGAAACCAGTCAAAAAACCTCGTGAAGTGATGAGAACTTGCAAACTTGTAGTCATTTGATCCAAAACTATAGTGCAAAATACAGCTCAGAGAAACAGATCCTGAGGAACCAGATATTAATCAACAAAGTTGCTCAGTTGAAACTTTCTGAAACAATAGCTGTCCAGAACCAATTAGAACACACTCGACCGCTAATTTGTAAAAATAGCAAATCAACCCCCAACGAGCTGCCATCAGACATAGTAAATCATTTAGGTCCCCTAAGCATGTGTACAAAAGGAATTTCTTTGAAATATTATTGATCAAAATTTATTAACGATCAAAGTTGACCTCTCAGAAAGCTTGTTAGGAATGCAGGTGCAAAAATAAAACAAACTACATTTGGTTTCAATCTGCTAAAAATAGAAAATCAGATCACGAGGCTCCGAAAAATGACACCCGAGATCATTTAGGTATGGAGAACACATAACAACATTCATTTTGACATAACAGTCAATTGGTTGCAAAATCCGAGCTCAAACAGGAGGCTATTTCACAAACTGACAAATCTGCAAACAACAGAACAGTTCAAAAACCCTCCAGCTTCACTTTTCAAAACCCTGACAAAACCTATTGTAGGAAGCTGAAAATTTACACACACGCTCACATATGTCAATCAAATACTTCTGCAAATGGGTTTTTCTTGGAAAACAACATGCCTCATGTTCTGATTCTCCAAAGTGGGTCACTCAGATTGATCCCTTAGGTGCACTTCTGAAAGTGCAAAGGCAAAAATCTCGAAATGGGCACCTCAAATTTTGCAAAATTTGAGATTGCTAACAATTTACAGTTTACATCAAACAATAGATTAGATAATAGAACTACATATTATACACCTTGATCTCACGTTGAATCTCTATCACTTGACATTCATTATTCTCGAACGTTGATATGTCTTTTGAATCTGGGCCGATCATTCAAAAACCAAGTTTCTATAAATTGGCCTGACCTTCATCATTATTTCTCCTCCCAAAATATTTATAATTTTAGGAAGCAAATTCAATAATATTCGATATTTTTATAAATCAATAATCAATGGGCCATACTTGCATACTTGTTAAAATATGAGGGAAATTATATTACAATGGAAAAATGGAGAAGTGCAATCAAGGTTATTCAAGGAATTATATAGATGTTTGGTGAGATCTTTCTTGTATTTATGATTTTTAGTTTCCTTGTTCTTTGTTGTTAGCATAGGATTATATTAGTATTTCTTAAATTATTAGATTAATCTTGTTTGAAATTTTATTGGTCTTGCTAAGATACCTTGAGTTAAAGAAAGATAAATAAATATTAAAATTGAAGCTAGAAATTACCTGTTAGACTCAAAAGGAATCCCAAATGGATTCGCTTGATTCCCCAAGGCTTTAGGCCAAATTCTGAGGTCGGACTCAAGATTTTATTATTATCTCACATACTCCTAAGGACATTGACCTCAGTGCACTCCTAGTAGGGGAGTTTAGTCTTTAGAGAGTGACTCAGGACTCAGATGGTCCCAATCAGTCTAAGTCTTTGGCCAAAGCATTTTCTAACCCATGTGGTTAGATGTCTACCTTATTTGGATAGATAAATCTTGGTCTCGTATGGACATTAACCTAACCTACATGGTTAGATGCCTATCCTGGATGGATAGATGAGTCTTGGTGTCGTATGGACATTAATCTAACTTGTAGTGTTAAATGCCTATCTCAAATGGATAGATTCATATCCCGTATGGATAGAAGTTCCTAAGTATACAACTAATTGAGAAAGTGTAAAGAGTGGAACTCTTTAAAACAACATTGACAAATACTTTCAATAACATAAATTATATTCAAAATATATTCATCATTCCATTCATTCAGACATTAAAGATACTAGTCGATTACAAACAACGACATAAAGTCGATAAGATAACTTCATATACAAATCCAATATAAATTCATACATGTGTCATATTACACAATTTAGAATTCTAAATACAGTAGATGATAATAATATCAGTTAAAAATCAAGACTTAGGCATTCAGTCGCCTTAAGTTCTTCAATCATAGTAAAGAATATGTAAAGCATAAAAGAAGATGCCATTCGTTGATCTTCATTCCAATAGCTAATCTTCATAAAGAAGACAAGAACAAGGATCAGGCACATTTTCCACCCAACTTCAAAGCTTACGCTTCCCTAGAATTCCTTAGTCAATCAAGAAATACCCGACCCTGCACGAATCTCTTAGCAAGAAGCAATCTATGAGCAAGATGGAATCTAGTGCATGCCTAGTATAACTAGTAAAACCACAAGAATTTTCATTTTTCTAAATCATTTAAGAAATAAGCAAGTTCGATACTAGGATATGGTAGAGAGTTCAATAAATCCATATGTTTCTATGGTCCTTAAATTACTTGGCCAATTAAAATGTCATGCACGACAATTAAAGTAGTTTTGGAAAAGAAAAACTACACTCTCTATTTACCCATATTCGACACCCGTCCTGGAAGGTAACTTTCCCAAAAACATAACATTCAGAGTCATTTATCAATCATGCATGGTCTAAATAGTCAAATACAATCTTTTAAAAATAGTAAAACTGAAAACTTGTTTGAAGCGAAAACAGTTTAAAAAGTCATTTCTTTTCATTGTTTAAATTCATAAAAGTCAAAAAATTAATAATTTAAATTAATAAACTAAATAATTTAAATTATTGAAGGTGTAACTCCAGTATGCAAGTTAAATACATATAAAAACAATCATAAAAGAGTACACATTCATTCTTCTATACTCATCTATTTAATGTTGTTTCAAGCTCGTTCTTGTTGTTTTTAAATAATTCGTATAAAAATTTAGTTTATGTTTAACATATTTTCAGAAAATAAATAAATAATCTTTCAAACTGATTTAATTAGACTCATGTTTATTTCTGTTTGGACTGTTTTGCATTTTGTTTACAATTTTTGCTGAGTTTAATCTCTATCTTGAAATTTTGTTCTAAAATTTAAAAGATATTTCGTCTAAAATATTTTGCCTGGAACATTTTTAAAGTGCTATCAAATCGGAATAAAAACAGTCGTTTTATGTTTGAGATGTTTTTGAATCTACATTTAAAATTTGTTTTATATTTTTGAATTCTCTTCCTATATTTTAATCAACTGTTTTATTTGTGATTTCAATCAAATTGTCAACAAAAAAAACTTATGTTTCTGAATTCAATCTATTCTGGAAAAATTAAAGTCTAATTTGTTTGAAGTTTCAATAAGATATAAAGGAATGCTTTTGCAACATTTCTTTAAATCATTCTTTTCTAATTTAGACAAATAAGATTCTCTTTTAAATTTTACTAACTATATGAATTATAAAAGAAATTTAAACACTTATATAAATTGTGAATTTTTTTTTCATTCTACCTGGTTTAATTCTCAGATCTGGAAATTTAACATTGCTTTCCTTTGTTCTTTATTGTTGTTCAATTTGTGGGTGTGATGTAATGCCCCGCCAAGTAACCCTAAAGGAAGTAGCAATTAACGAATTAAGCAAACCATTTTTTTTTTGAAAGTGTAATTAACATGCACATTCACTTACTAATTAACAACAACCTCTAAGGCTACAAGGTTGGGATTACTTAAACCCACACATACATAACCATAGCATTTAATAACTTTACGAAATAAGCATCATGTGTCATAAGGATACAACATAACATAATAAGATAAACAACCAAGATACCTTTTCATAATCATTTACTTAATCCAATAGTTACATCACTCATTCCTAGAATGAGGCAATAGTACAAATGTGTTACAATTACAGAATTCCACCTTATAACAAAAGAAGGATAAAATAATTTATACAAATTGAAATATTGCAATGCAAGAAATTACAACAAGAACCATGAGCTGTCCATCTGGATGTCTCACCACCAAGTACTGAAGATAAATGGGGACCCAACGGTGTATGGTGCATGTTCCACCCAACCAAGTGGTACCCGAAGGCCCACCCCCCATGCTAGGAGATAGTAACAAAGTAACATGGACAAATATCTACAACCTCTAACCAAAGGCAAACTCATACTGACACAACCAAACAAATACAATAAACAAGTACAACTCAGACATCACTGACATAGGTCACACTGCTTCCAGACATAAAATAGTTCAAGTATGTTGAGAGAACCATACACATAAAACAAATACCAAACAGTTGTCCTAGACAGAGTGTCATCGCACAACTCATAATAAGTTACCCTCTACGGATCTTCATAGGCTCTGGTGATCCTGGTGACCCCTACCGACCCTCGGCCCTCATACTTGCTAATGCAGAATCAAATACCTCTCGTACAAACAAGATAGATGACTATGCCATTTTTAGCCTTCCCACTCATTCTAAGCGTTAACTAGCACTTGACTATGAGTGAAGCTAAAACTTATCTTTTTAGTGTGTAGTACTCCCCAAATTTATAATTTTAGTTATCACTTGATTAAACCACTTCCATAGGTTACCCAAATCTTACCTCTTCTAGGCTTTGGCCCCTAATGGATGCCACTCTTCTATTTGACAACACACAAACAAACTAATCACCAAGGGACTCACAAGTGCATAAAATCTAGGTATCAAAACCACTGCATCACAAGGAGGAAACAAAATAATATAACTCTCTCCAACAAATGGAGGCAACCAAAACACATAGTCCACTCCTTTCACATGAGGTACAAAACATCCCCATTCGTGGAAACCGAGTAAATACTGAAAAGACACCATGCAATACCCAAGGGAAAAACAACTAGTTGACATAAAGAATCAACAACCCTCATCCTCTAAGATCTTCTGGAAGACTTACAAATTTTGGACTAACTCATAATCCCATATCCCAAAATACAACTTGATGACATAGCTACAAAAGCATTCAAGTCATTAATCAAATCTAATATTTGGATTTCTTAAATCCATTCTCAATCAATAGATAACAATGACGAATTCAAAGCACGATCTCACATTGGTTTCATCATATTTTACAACACATCTCACATCGGTTTCATCAAATTTCTTCAATAAAATTGATTTAAACAAGTTCATTATCCAAGGGATTGGGGAAGGGGCATCATTCCACATCAATGCGACACCACTTCCCCAATAGGATAAGTTTCAATGTCTTAAAATAGATGTTCATCAAGCTTTCATGTTTTAGAATGATAGTTTCAATGGCTTCTTCATTTTGTTTACATTGAATGATCTTATTGGGACTGATGCATAGTGTCTTAAATATGCTTCAAATCTATATGGATAAGTGTAGTTAACCTATAATAATTTTATTAGTCATAGAAAGTTTCCAATGAATGCTTACAACAAGACATCCATTTTCTTCCAAATATAGCTTTGTGGGATGATCTCTTGACAAGTGTGTTAGACTTCAATATGGAGACACATATTGCAGATTTGGGAGAGACTATTGAGTGTATTCATCTTGTCTTTGATGAAGTTGATTCTTCTTTAGTTATTGTGAGGGATCACTTTGAACCTCTCATTCATGGTCATTCATTTAAATTTGACATGAGTGAGGATACTTTGGATCAACATTTAGAAAATACATCTTTAGAGGAGATACTTTATTCTTTGGATTGTGCTCTAGATCAATATCTAGGAGATTTTGATTTTTCATCATTAGAAGTGTGGCCTAGAATTCCTAAGTTGATTGTGATAACTTTCAGTATTGACATGGGGATACTTGAGCCGACTTTAGAGACTCCATACATTTTTCACTTTCTTCCTACATATTCCTTTCAATACTTGGGATATAGCTTGCATACACCATTGGTTTTGTTTCTTCCAAGCGGGGGAACATTGTTTGAAGATCACAAACCATCTTCTCCATCTAGTTTCAAGAATCTATCATTAGATCTCTTTGGAGAGGGCTAATTAGTGCTTCTCTTCTCTCTCTATTATGGGGGGTGTTCTCTCTCTTTTATTTTCGGGGGGGCTTCTTATTTGGGGGTAATTTGATATGTACATGGGTACCTAACATGGCCTCATTTTTTGGGACCCATCATCTTTTATATCGTCTTAATTTTTGCTTAAGGGGGGTGTTGTTGTAGGTTTTTATTTTCCTAGTGGGTTAATTTATTTTCCCTTAGTTCTAGGTTTTTCCTACACTTTTATTAATCTTACTTAGCATAATAAAGTTATTTTATTACTAGGAGATAAGTGGTGTGGTGTCCCATTCCTTAAAGGGTGGAACACTTTCAAATTTTTGTGGTTAATTCCTATTGGCTAGATTTTCCACCTACATCCTCTCCTTAGTTCTATATAAACTCACTACCTAGCTTGTATTTGCATCTCTTGCATTGATCCATTGATCTTTTGCTTGCATCTTTGTATTGTATATTTTCAGCTTGGAAGATCTTAAAGTAATTCTATCACATCGATAGTTCAGAATCTATCAGAGTCTTGGTTTGCATTCTTATGCTTTTTATAGTTTATGTAACTTTAGTTTTCTCTTAAAATATTACTTGGGTGATTTAATCTATTTCAGATTTCTAATAGAGAAAAGATACTATGACAAAGAAACAAGTAAATTTTTTCTTACTTTCAGAAGTAGAACCTAAAATAGTAACTGAAGCATGCAAGGATTAGAAATGGACCAAAGACATGGAAGAAGAGTTGAGATAGATTGAGATGAATCTGACTTGGGAATTGGTCCCAAGACCAAAAAACAAGAATGTAATAGGAACAAAATGGGTTTTTAGGAATAAACTAAATTATGATGGAAAGGTTATCAGAAATGAGGCTATACTTGTGTGTAAGGGCTACCCACAAGTGGAAGGAATAGATTTTGAAGAGACTTTTTCTCTGGTGGCAAGAATGGAAGCCATTAGAATGTTTTTGGATTTTGTGATACATAAATACTTCAAGGTGTATTAGATGGATGTGAAGTCTACATTCTTTAATGGTGAGTTAGAAGAAGAGGTTTACAATTAACATCCAAAAGGATTTTCATTGTTAGAAGATTTTGATATGGTCTACAGATTAAAAAATGAATTGTATGGACTCAAACAAGCTCCTAGAGATTTGTATGCAAGATTAGATAGATACTTTTGTAGCAAGGATTCAAAAAGGGTACTGCAAATAAAAACCTTTACTTCAAGGTTGAGGGAGATCATATCATGATTTTGGTTGTTGACATAATCTTTGTAGGAAATCAAAGTATGTGTAAGATATTTGTAGAGCAGATACAAAATGATTTTGAGATGTTAATATTTGGGGAGATGAATTTCTTCATTGGGTTACAAACCTGTCAATCAAAAAAAGGCATTTTCATTTCATAGTCAAAGTATTTCAAGGAAATTTTGAAGAAGTTTTGAATGGAGGATTATAAACTAGTGTGTAATCTCATGGTTACTAGTTGCAAGTTGAGAAAAAATGATGAATCTCCTAAGATAGATCAGAGCAAGTACAAATCAAAGATTCGTGGATTGATATATCTTACTACTACTAGACCAAATATTATGCATGCAATTTGTATTGTGGAAATATTTGAAAAAGATACCAAAGAATCATGTGTGGTAGTAGTTAAAAGGATATTTAGATAGTTGAAGGGCATTATGGATTTTGGTCTATGGTATCCTAGGGATACTGATTCCTCTTTGAGTGCATATACAAATGTAGATTGGGAAGGTTGTGTAGATGAGAGAAGAAAGAGAATTGGAGGTGATTTATTTCTTGGAATCAAATTGGTTTCTTGGTTGAGAAAAAAGTAGGATTCAGTGTCATTATCTACTACAAAGGAAAAATATATTGTAGCAACATCATGTTGCAATCAAGTGTTATGGATGAAGAAAAAATTGAATGATATTGGAGTGTCATATGAAAAACTTATTTCTATCTTGTGTGATAATATAATTACTATCAATATTTCAAAAAACTCAGTAATGCATTCAAGGAAAAATCATATCTCTATCTGGTATCACTTTCTAAGAGAGAAAGTTGTAGAGAATGAGGTGAAGCTACAATATGTGCCTACAAAGGATCAAGTTACAGATATTTTGACAAAATCTCTTTCAAAACATACATTTGATTATCTCTAATAGAAGTTAGGGGTTATTACCCCTCCTTTCAATTAGATGCATAACTTGGTGCATTTGTCCACGTGAGAAATTCAAGATTTATTTTATGTCTTGAACTGATGAAGGCTACCTCTCAAGGGGAGTAGGTAGTGGTGTTTTTGGTTGGTGCAGTCAATAGGAGAATATCTTGTGCCCCTAAGGGGGAGAGAGAAATAAAGAGAGAGTTAGTGTGAGAGATATTTTTTGGTTAGTTTTACCTAAAGTGAAGTATGTAAATTATATTGCTCTTTTCCATTGATGTAAAAGGGGGAGAGATAAAGTCTAAAAAATATGGAGAGAAATTGAAGTCTAAAAACTCCTCAAGTAAGGGGGATAAAAATGAAGGAAAGGGAAAGAGAGACTGAAATCTAAGAACGTGGTGGGATTTACTAGTTAGGGAGAGAGACTAAAGTAAGGGGAGATTTGTCTGAGTGTTGGAGTTGCAGAGTTGTTTCCGTTGATTGGTGGTTTTAAGAAATAGTGTTGAAATCAATGACAAAGAGGGAGATTGTTGGATATTACTGGTGTTTTCGTTAGTGTTATCATTGATGTCAACCCCTAGTATGGATGTGTTTTGGTTTGATTTCACATTGATTTCAACCTCCAGTATGGTTAGGGAGACTGTTGGAGATTGTTACACTGTGTTGTCATTAGTGTTGTGATTTGATGTCAAAATCTAGTGTGGTCATGTTGAGAATTATTTGTTTTATTGATCAAGTGTTGTATATGTTGTAAATATGTTGTCCAAGTATTTGTGGTGTTATTGATGCGGCTGGTTTACTTGGTTTCCAAGTGCTTTTGAGAAAATTTGAATAAAAGTGTGTCATATTATAGAGGTTTGTTTAGTTGTGTGCTTTGCATTTATTCATGGTTGAAGATATGCTTGTATGGTTTGGATGTAATGATTAGAGGTGTTCAGAGGTGCTATATCTAAATTTTTAGGTTCTAGATCATGCGACAGTGGAAGTTGTGTTTGGTAGTGTGTTGTCCATGAAGAAGGTTATCTAAGAGAAATGGAATTGCTCCACATTTCTCTACATTATTGTTTCTTTTCTTTTAGATTTGGGAAATTTCTAATATTATTTATTCCTAAATTTCCCTAGTGTATGTAGTTTTTATCTATTTCATAGGTCTGGATTCATAAGTTGTGTTTTATGACATTGTTTTTGTTTTCACAAGATGATGGTGTTCTTAGTTGCAAGAGGTTGTGACAATTTTGTAGAATATTCTAATGATGTTGGAATATTTTGGGATGATTTTGGAGTGTGTCTTTGTGGTATGTATGGTGTTTTCAGACTTGGAAAGGCATGTATGTGGTCACTTGTTAGTGTTAGTGTAGATTTGGCTAACTTGGCATGCTAGCGCTAATTGTGGAGGTTTTTTGTTATTTGTGGAAGTAGATTTAGGTCCTAGTTAACCCTTTTTGTATTTTTTATTCACTTATTTTTAAAGTGGAATTGTTTTTTTTGACATATTTAGTGATTGCAAATTTGATGTGCGTACATTTCATTTAGATTGACATGAAGAAAATTTTTGAGGTTGTTGAGGATATATAAGAAAGGTTAATTGTTGGAGATGTGTGTGGTAGATGTGCAAGAGTTGTATGATGCAAATGTGATCAAGTGTGGTGATCTAAGTCTGAGCTTAAACACCTAAGACTACTTGATGCAGTGAGAAGAAGGTGTCTACATTTTCAATGTGCCTAAATTTTATGGAGGCAGTGAGCTGAAGGTTGTAAATGGTGCAAATTTGCAGTGGTTGATTTTTCTTATTGCTTTGAGATAGTGAATATCTTTGTAACATTCTTCTTCTATTATTCTTTCTTCTGGATGGTGAGTCCTTTGGGCAATGAACCCTTGGCAATGAGCTATTCTTTTCTTTTTGGTAGTGATCCTATTGTATTCATTGTTTCTATTCATATATATGTGAGTTAATCTTCACCATGGTTTTTCCTTGATTAAGGTTTTCTATGTAAATCTAGTGTTCTCTTGTGTATGGTGTAGAATGTGTTTTTTTTATATGTTTACATTTTATTGGTGATTAATAACATCTTGATGGTTAATGAGGGTTTAAGGTTTTAATGTAAAATTGACTCGCCCCCCTCTTAGTTGTCATGTGTGTCTAATAGTTGCATCTCGCTCTGCTATGACATCTGATAGCTTCCCACCATCTCCACCTCCCCCTGCATCTACCTAGCCCTATAGTTTGGCTACCTCTACTCGGGCCATGTCCCTCTCCCCTATAGCCTGAAAGTGATCTTGTATTGCTTGATATTCCTCCTATATAAGTTGGTCCCACTCTTCCATTAGTGTATTTATTCATACATGGATTTAATCTTCATCCTCTCTATGGTCATAAACTCACACATCTACATCCTCCTCATCTCCATCTCTCCTTTGTTTTACTCTTTGACCCTCTCCATATCCTCCATCATATTTTTCATCATCATCATCACTACCATCATCAACACTACTACTCCCACTATCATCACTACTTCTCTTAGTGCAACTTCCCTCCTCATTGTTGGTGTTTCTCTCCTCTACTATATCTAGCCAATCATGTGGGATAATCAAATGAATCAGCCTCCTCCATGCCCACCAAGCTTCATACCCAGGGGAAGTCCCCACATTTTCCACTACACCCTATAGATCCCATATCATCATTAGAGTATCTCACCATGACTAAAAGGCCACCATGAACTCTATATGACCACCCCATACACCCCTCTCTCACAACACCCTAGAAAGTATCGGTTCTACCTCTTGTACTTTTTGGAGATGCCTAAAATATTGTAGAACCCGTGTAGAAAAATACCACTCTATGATGTTCGGTGTCCTACGAATCAAGTAGTGAATCCACTTTATATATGTGGTCATCATCCCATACATCGTAATCAAGGTATGGGCACCAAATGAATGAATCCATCTCATCTATCACCCTACACTAGTATTCCATCATGCCCACATTTTGCTAGTGTAAAAATACAACATAAGAAAATGTAAAAGGCATACCCTACCCCCACCTCCTATGAATAAGTAGCCACAACACCACGTAGTAATCATAAGCCCAAATGTGTAGGAAACTAACTCCACATTCCAATATTTGGCCATCTCAATACATGATCAAGTGTGTCTCCCTATAAATCTCAGCAAGGAAATTGGCTCTCTATGCATAAACTATCCCATCTAATAGTATATTATCTAGAAATCCTACCATAGCCGATAAAGATGCACTTAACAACCTTGTTCTACAACTTATAACTCTTATCAAATGGAAAATGAGCATAAACTTTGCAACCAAATACTCTGAGATGTCTCATCGAAGGCTTTTTACCAGACCATGCCTCCATGGGTGTCTTACCAACAAGCGTTGATGTAAAAGATCTATTTATCAAATAATATGCACTAGCTACTACTTCGACCCAAAAAAAGAATTCAAGGCTAGCACCACTCAACATACTCCTAGCCATCTCCATCAACATTTTATTTATCCTCTCTGCAACTCCATTTTTTATGGAGTTTAGGGAGTTTTTTATGTCTCTTGATCTCGTTCTCTTTATATAACTTATCACATTCTATGGAACAAAACTCACCACCATTATTAGTCCTCAAACACTTAATCTTTATGCTAGTCTGATTTTCTACCAAGGCCTTAAACTCCTTAAACCGACTAAAGACTTCATCTTTACTTCTGAGGAAATAAACAAATGTCCTTCTACGATAATCATCTATGAAAGAAACAAAATATACAAATGTTGATAAAGAATGTACATTTACAGGACCAAAAACATTTGAATGTACATAGTCCAAGACTCTATAAGACATATGAGAAATAGAGGTAAAAGAAACACAGTATTGTTAACCATATAAACCATGTTCGCAAAATTCAAACTCGAGATTACAATCATCAAGGCCTTTAATAAGGCTCTTATTTTTCAAGTTTTTATGACCCTTCTCACCAATGTGACCAATTTGTTAGTGCCATAACATTGTCTTCTCTATAGGAAGCTTCATTTCCATGTAATGAGCACCTTTAGGTACCAAAAATGCATGACCATCAGATGTAGCTAGAACATGCTTCTTCTCTACACAATCTAATGGTGAGGATGAAGAATCTAATTGTCTCTTCTTCTTCGGTACATCAAAATAACAACTGCACTATATAGTGCATGCATCAAGCTGAAACAAAGTGCCAATACAAACACCTTAAGCTAACACCATAGCTCCTCTTATCATCTTGCATCCTCCACCAAACAAAACAACTTTCACTCCCGAATCATTCAATTTATTTATAGAAAGAAGGTTTCATGAAAAACTTGGGATATGCAAGACACCATCAATCCCCTTCACTCTTCCATCAGGAAATCTGATTTTTACTCTTCCACAACCAATAATCTATAGGTGAGATTCATCACCCAGGTACACCTCTCTACCATTGTACCCATCATACTTTGAGAACCAATATCTATGAGAAGACATGTGAAAGGATTTCATAACCAAATTTTATTTCATATTATTATAATATGGTAAATTGAATTATCGAAGAAATTCAATAAATAATATATGGAAATTTTGGAATTTTCAAAAATTGAATGAAATAAGTTGACAGGTGTTGACTTTGTGAAATTTTGGAAAATTATTTTATATGTTATCAAGAATTGAACGTTACCGATCAATTTGAAAGTGCAAGTGTGTGCAATTTTTTTGTGATAGGTTGAAGGATGAGAACACGGTTGAAGTAGGATTTTTTAGCTAGATCGAATAGTAAGCTAGTTGGAATCTCATTGCACACACCACAAATGGCATGATGATTTCTATTTGAGCTATTTTGCATATATAGAAGAATGTATTTTTATGACTTGAAATGTTTCAATGATGCAAGTGTTCAAAATCTGAATAATGGACATTCTTTCCTTATGTATGAAACTGGGCTATTTGATTTATTTATTTTCAGTTCATAGTGGAAACCTATTCTATTGTGAAATGATGAACATTTACTTGTAAAGTGATCCTTTAACGTATAAATAGCTTGAGATAAGAAAACAAATTAGAAAAAAATTATTTACCTTTAAATGTAACTATTTAGTTTGAAATAGTATTATGTTTATGTAAACGGTGGTTATTCTTTTGCAAATGGCACTATTTTTTTGAAAATTTATCTTTGTAGCTAAAAATAGATTTTTTTATAATAGTTTAATAGGAAATGGTACTTTTTATGTTTAAAAAATGAATGTACATATGTAAACAACATTCTTTATAAATTTTTAGTAGGAAAAAATACTTGTTCTATTTAAACAATGAATGTACATATGTAAACAACTTTGTTTATAATTGTTTAGTAGGAAACAGTACCTATTTTGCTTAAACAATTAATGTTCATATGAAAATAACTTATTTTATGACTGTTTAGAAGGAAATAGTACTTTTTTTGTTTAAACAATTAATGTTCTTATGTAAATAGCAATGTTAGAGTATCACAGTTGTAAGAATGCAATAACGGTATGTGTGAAACTGTTAACATAGACTTGCTTTGATTCTTTATTTTTGACAAGGAAACATCAAATGGAATATTATTTTAAGATTGCAATCTGAATTAATGATTATTTCAAAATATATACACAAATTTTAACATAAGTACACACATATATGTCTATGCACATAGACTTCATCTAAGTACATACACATATTTGTGACATACCTTCTTTTGCTTTTAGTACTTTTTAAAAAAAATGCTTATGATGAAAAGTAGAAAATAGTCATAAGAATGAATGATATGACTGATTGATGAATTACTTTGTGCATCATACATTTGATTTATGTTTAGAGAGTAAGCTATAATTTTGATTCTTCTTTTCAATAAATTTGTGAAATAATATTTAATACTTGAACAAAACAGTAATCCCTTAGTTGACTAGAGCACCTTAAGGTAGATGTTGCTAGAGGTTAGATAGCTATTATGAGATGAATAGTATAAAGTTATCAGGACGGGTGTTGAAATGGAGTTCAGAGAGTATAGGTTTTCTTTACCATAACCTTTTTTTTTTTGTTACAACACATTTATTATGCTTGGCCAAGCAATATAGTTCATTTTGTATATATGAACTCTTTGATTTCACTCTTTGTCATTCCTAGCATAGATCTTGTATTTTATTTTCTAACTTGTAGATAGAAATTGTGTGTTGATGTATGGGCACACACCAGATTCCACCTTGCAGATTATTCTCTTTATAAACTTTTCATGTAGGATCAGGTATTCTTCAAGTCAGAATAATATTGGGGAAGCGTAAGCTTCATGGTTGGGCGGTAAAGAGCTTCAACCATGTTCGCATCCACCAATGGAGATGGGTGTTGAGGAAGAACCTTAGTTTTTCTCAAGACTAATATAGTCTAAGATGTAACTTAATGTAATTCATTCATGTACATGATCTAAAAGTGTTCAATGTAATGACTTTGTGGCCTTAGGAGCCAAGTCAAACCTGATATTGTAAATTGACTTATGAAGTGAATTTATGAATATTTGACTCATTTTAAATGGACATGTGTAGCTATGATTGACTTTAGCCACTAGTTATTTCTTTTTAATTTGGAGTATATTCATGTGTCATTTACAATAATATTAATTAATTAATAATTAAGTTGTTGGTTCCATAACATTATCTTCTCTATAGGAAGCTTCATTTCCATGGAATGAGCACATTTAGGTACCCAAAATGCATGACCATTGTATGTATCTACAACATGCTTCTTCTTTGCATAATCTAATGGTGAGGAAGAAGAACCCGAATGTCTCTTACCCCTTATGAACTATTGCACTATACAGTGCATGCATCAAGATGAAACAAAGTGCCAATATGAACACCTTTAGCTAACACTATAGCTCCTCTCGTTATCTTTCATCCTCCACTAGATTTCAAATAACTTTCACTCCCAAATCATTCAATTTACTTACAAAAATAAGGTTTTGTGCCAAACCCAAGATATGCAACACACCATCAATCCCCTTCACTCTTCCATCAGGAAATCTGATTTTGACTCTTCCATAACCAATAATCTTCAGGTGAGAGTCATCACCCAGGTACACCTCTCTACCAATGTACTCCTCATACTTCAAGAACCAATCTCTATGAGAATTCATGTGAAAGGATGCACCTGAATCTATCAACCACACATAATTTGATGCATGGGTTGCCAAGGCTGTAGTAAATGCTTCTCCATCATCTTTTGATGATTTCTTGGATTCAAAATCAAAGAAATACTTGTTTTCTTCCTCTCCTCCTTGCAATCTTTACGAATGTCACCAAGTTCACCATAATTCCAATATTTTTCCTTCGACTTCTTACCAGGATATTTTGATCTCCCCGAAGACTTTGACTTGGATTTCTTTTCTTTCTTTTTGATTCTCTCTTTCGGTCTGCCCTCTCAGAAGACTTCCTTCGCATATCTTCAGATAATAATGAGGCAACGACCTCATCCATCTTAAAGTTTGAAGTAGTGCTTCCAATCTCCATTACTAGGTGATCCCAAGAGTTTGACAACGAACATAAAAGGAGCATGCAATGGTCCTGCTCATCAATCTTGTCTCCAATGGAACCCAGCTGTGCAACCAACATGTTAAATGTATTTAGATGATCTACTATGGATCCTCCATCTTCAATTTTCATAGAATACATCTTCTTTCTCAGGAAAATATTGTTTACCAAGGATTTAGCTTGATAGACATCACCAAGCTTCTTTCATAAGGAAGTAGAAGTTTTATCTTCATGGACATTCAAGAGGACAAAATCAGCCAAATAGAGTCTAATAAGACTCTTGGCTTTCCTGTCCATGAGATCCCAATCTTCTTATTCCATGTGTGACAGTTTGGTTCCAGAAATAGCAGCCCATAGGTCATGGTCTATGAGCATGTCTTTCATTTTGAGCTTCCGCAACTCAAAATTAACACCATTAAACTTCTCCATCTCAATCCTCCCAGATGTTCCTACCATCTCTTTCCTGCAACAAGGTAACGAAACTTACATTATTGCAAAACTCTCACTAAAACAAATATCAATTCAAAAACCATTCTAACCCAACAAACGAACCAAGGCTGACCAAGCTCTGAAACCAACTAAAAGGAAGTCGAGTGAATGAAAATAGCTTCCTACACTAATCTAATCAACAGAGAGTTACAAAATTTTGTTTTAACACCTTATTTTGTTAGAATATGAGATACACATAGAGAATAGTGGAAACAAAACAAGTACACAAATACAACATACATCAAATATACATGGGGAAAACCCTTTCAGGTAAAAAACCCCCACCCTACAAAATCATATTACTTCTCTATTATATCAAATAGGAGTTAAAACATGTCATCAAGTACAAAGCTTCTACACAAGTACTTCAACACAAACACCTGTTCTAGAGTGATATCAACAACACTTCATTACCTGCAAATAAACTATGCATTCTGCAACCCAAGGCACTCAATAAATAGAGTGATACAAGCTTCAAGAAGCATCTAGAAGGTGAGGGTCATCTAAATCTACATGGCACAATTTCCAACACCTTAGACATGCATTTGGATGCATGTACAACATTCTCTTATACCCTTGATAAGTGTCTAACATGCAAATACTCTTCTTCCAAGCTTGGGCACCTATAATATGATAAAAATAGACTATGACATATACCTAAAACATATTACAGTTGTCATGGAATCTGTCATAGCTAACAATAGTTATAGTTGTAAGAGAATCTATCATAACTGCCTAAAAATAGAAGATTCTCTTACACTTTGTCATAACCCATCTTGGGTTCCAACTTCCTCCATGCATTCAAAGATGCCTTATGACATGTCAGAATTTTTCATATATCATAGATTACAAAGTGGTACCTCTATGTCCACTTGGGATGATGATGTGTCATTCAATCACCTCCAACAAGGATGCCACCCAACCTGTGGGTCCCAATTTGTGACATGACACCATAGGCATTTAAATTATATAAATAAATATATTAACTAAATCAAATTAAATCAATATTAGGACTCTAAGATTGAGACACCTTAATCCCAACAAAAAAGAATCATCATACTATCAAAAGAATTGATATATATTTCGAAGGCATCGATCTTTGTTCAAATGCCACTATAATCTTATAACCTGAAAAATCAAGAAAACTCAATTGAACATTAAATCAGGGATGTCGGTCCCACCATGTATACCAAAATATGAATAATAACAATGTCATGCAATCAAATAATTCAGTAGAAAATGAAGATCAAGTCAATAATCATAAAACCCAAGGATGAATAAACCTATTACCAATGAAGCGATAGCAATAAATCAAATGAAATAAAATCAAGAATTTAAATCAAACTAAGCTAATCTAACATACTTTTACCTCACCCAAAATCACTAAGCTTTATTCCATTGTCAAAAGTATGAGATTATGCTTTTTTTATTTGTCATTAACTTAGCATAACCTAGTTGTGCAAAAGAAATATTAATGATGATGTTATAGGAGCTTGGCTACTAATTCAAAGATACTTGATGAAAATTTGAGGATGAGGATGAATGGTCAATGATGTTTGATTTATAGATTTTTGAGATGTGAGATCAACAATATGAGATGTAAGATCATATCGATGTAAGATTAGATCGATGAATGAGGATGGATGAGATGAAGTGAAGTGAACTAAATTTCATTCACTATTTTTAGGAAAGCCCTAAATTTAGTTTAGTTTATAAATTTAGGATTTAGAAGAATAAAGCTAGGACATGTTCTTAATTATGTGGACAAGAAGATAATGTGAGATTTAATTAAATAATCAAATAATTATTTAATTATGTGCATAAGAGGAATATTTAAAATTAATTAAATAATTAATAATTATTTAATTAAAGTGGATGAGGGGAAATTATTTAATTAAATAAATAATTAAAAAGTATTTAGTTTAACTAAAAAAGGGGTAAAAAATTATTCAATCCAAAAAAGAGCAATTCAAAGCAAGGGCATTACACACCCATGTCAATCTCCACTAATCAATCCAACTATTGAGACAAATTTGGGGGTAATTTACCCCTTTCCACAATATTCCAATATTTCAAACGATCAAAAGCCCATTTAGCCAAACAATCTGCAACCCCATTCCATTCTCTAGGAATATGACAGAAAGAAATAGATTTCAAAGAAGCACACAGATTAAGAATTTGTTTGATAATAATAACCAAATGCCAACTAACCTCCTCTAACTATTGCCTCTTCAACAAAGTCACCACCAACTTAGAATCATATTCAAAAATTATATGTCTCCACCCAAGAGCACAACCACGCTCCACAACACATAAAATGGAAAGATCCTTCATCACATTATTAGTATACCAACCCTTATAAATAGAAAAGAGAAACTCAACAATCCCAGAACTATTCCGCCCCACATCCCCAATACCAGCATGACCAGGATTTCTTCAAGAAGAACCATCTGTGTTAATTTTCAACACACCCTAAGGAGGGGAAACCAACGCCTCTCCCTATTTATCTTCTAAAGAGGATGTCGATGTTTATTCCTCATGATCTAGCCAACACTCTGAGAAGCACCTCTTTCAAGAGGAAGATTTAGATGAGTGTAACAGGCAACCTCTCCCAAATCCACTCCCTCATCCAAGTCACACTTAGGTAAAATATTTTATCCCAAAGAATGAAGAATCTTCCACCATAAAAGTTGGACAACCAAATTCACATCTTGAAAAGTCATGTGATTCCTCTCCAACTAGATATGATAGATGATAAAGGTCGGTCCGAGAGCCCAAGAAACTTGAAGAAAAAAGGTCTTAAAAAGGGCCTTCCCCCACCAAGCAAATAACTCCACCAAAGAAGAGACATGCCAGCAAGCCTGGTTCCACACACCCCACCAAACATGTCAAAGCCTCCTAGAGAAGGAAAATTGGAAGAAGAGATGAGAGTCACTCTCCTCACTATTACAACACAAAACAGACATCGAAGGACCTTGTAACCCTCTCTTGCACAAGTTGTCCCAAGTAAGACATTGGTCCTGGACCACCAGCCACATAAAAAAATTCACTTGGGCCAAGAAAATATATTCCATACTTGCTTCCACCAAGGAGCCTCAATCTCCCCAAACATCTACCTAACCAACTCACCATAACCCCCTGAGATAGAGTAATTACCAAATAAATCAATATTATTCCAAGCCAAGACATCTTTTCCCTTCATGGAATTGCATTCATGTGATGCAAGAATCTGAACTAACTCTCGTCTATCCTCCTTTAGCCCTCTTGGTGGTCAATCCAAGGAGTGCTTCCATCTACAGCTAGCAGGAAATCCTATATTCTAAACAAACTTATAATTCTCAATCATATTCCAACCTGTAGCAATAAAGTTGTCACAAAGAGGCTAGAGGTCAGGGTAAGTAGAAAGAATAGGAGGATGACCATCCCAAGAATCCCACCTAAAAAGAGCTTGAGAACCTGTATGACATCCAAAAAATTCCCTTCTTCACCAACTAAGCCCCTAATTTGAGGGTATGCCAAATCATAGATCCACTTCCTTCTAAAGGGAAATGAGGAACATCAAAATATTTAACACCCTTAAGATACTTGTGAGTCATAATACATGCCCAAAGCTAATGTTGACTAGTACACCAACACCAATATAACTTGGTTGCAAGATCTTTCTCATTCAAAATAGCAAAATGCAGTCCAAGGCCCCCCTCTTTCTATGACCTACACACCATTTATCACTTAATAGGACTCCATTTAGCCAGCTACAAGTTACCACTCCAAAGAAATTATTGTGAGAGAGAATCAAATTCCCTTAGGAAATACAAAGGATCTGCCTGAACAAAACACCTATAAATAGGGAGAGCCTGGATAATAGACTTCAGAAGAGTCACTCTTGTAGCAGTAGAAAGCCAACAATGAGTCCAATGATTGGCTTTACTGCACAACTTATCAAGAATTTTTTTCCAAGAAGACTAGGACTACCTACCAATAGTAAGAGGTATTCCTAGGTAGACAAAGGGAAGAGACCTAATCTAAAACCTCAAAATATTAGTAATTCATTGTTGAATAGCCTGAGCAATATTAAAAAAGAAGATAGAAGACTTGTGCTCATTGACTTTCTCACTCGAAGTAGCAAGGCAAATATCCAAAGCTCACATAAAAGAAACAACCTCCTGAAGATGATCATGCCCCATAAGAGAAGTTTCATCCACAAACTAAATATGAGAGATTTGTGGCAGCCTATTGCCCCAACACTAACCTTGAATCTTGCCCTAGGAAACCCATGACTTAAGAAATTTTCCCAAACCCTTAGCCATAATAATAAATAGATAAGGGGAGAGAGTATCTCCTTGAAAAAGGTCCCTGGAAGCCTCAAAAAGATCAGAAGGTTCACCATTCATAAGAATGGAAAAAAAGGAAGAGGTAACACAAATCATAGTCAAACTAACCTAGTCTAGACTGAAACCAAAGCCTAAGAGAATCCTCTGCAAAAAAACGCCACTTAAATCTATCATAAGCTTTGGCCATATCCAACTTGATGAACATAGACTTCTCCTTAGAATTCACCATAGAGTGAATGACTTCAGAGGAAACGACCACCCCATCTAGGATCTTTATAAAGGAAACAAAACCCCTTCCTCCTTAGATATCACAAAAGGAAGACAAACTTTGAGCCTCTCTGCAATCAATTTAGTAATAACTGTGTACACCACATTATAGAGAGCAATAGGTCTAAGGAATTTGAGTTGATCAACACCTTCCTTTTTGGGAATGAGAAATAGAAAAGTAGAGTTCAAGGCATAAAGCATTTGCTTACTGCAAAGAGATTCTCAAGCAACCTCCAACAAATCTCGAAATTCCTAAAAAAAATCAACAGGAAAACCATCTGGACCTGGAGCTTTACCTCTATTAATCCCAAAAATAACCTCTTCCAATTCAGGCAAAGAAATCAGGTAGATGAGGAAATCATTCATCTCCCTAGAGATCGGGGATGGAATGCAAGCAAGTATCAAATTCTCCTCATCTTCTGCAGGGGGTGAATCCTTAGAAAAAAGAGAAAAATAAAATTGTCTAGCCTCGTGAGACAAATCCTGCAAAGAAGAAATGTGGATCCCTTTCGTGTTGACCAAAGAGGAGATACAACTTCTATTGCAACAAGCCTACACAAAATTATGGAAGAAAGCAATATTCATGTCCCCTTCTTGAATTTAATCAATCTGAGCCTTTTGCTTCCAAAAAATCTCCTCCCGAAGCTCCCACTCCTCCAATACTCTCGTAGCTTGGGACTATACCTAACCCAAAGCATTTGAGAAACAAAAATCCTGAATCTGACAAGTAATCCCATTAAGGTGCACCTGAGAATTCCTCTTCATAACTTTAATATTTCCAAAACTCATCCTATTTCAGCTCTTAAGGTGAAATTTAACATACTAAAGTTTCTTAACAAAGGTCAACATAGTTGTACCATAAGCAAGGTTGCCATCACACCACCACTAGGCCATAAGATCATGCAAAGAAGAATCTCAAAGCCACATGAGCTGAAACTTGAAGGGAGGATTCTTAGGAGAAGTAAAAGAGGTTACAAAAAGTTTAATTAGCCAATGATCAGAAACCATTCAGTCAAGAATTTTTGAACCAGTAACCAATCTACCTCCCACCTAAAAATAGGAAACAAGAAATCTATCCAGCCTTTATAAGATAGCTTCCTCTCCACTCCATCTATCATTCCAAGTGAAAAACCCATTGGAAGGCTTAGCATCAATTAAAGTAAGAAAATTGACATTCTCTTGAAAAATATCAGAAGTAGGCCCAAGCCAAGGTAACCCACCTCTTTTCTCCTCCAAGCTTAATGTAGAATTAAAATCACCAGCTAAGACCCAAGGAAGATATGGAGCACATGATCTAACATACCTTATATGAGCCCAAAGCCAAATTTTTCCATGAGTATTAGTCGTGGCATAATCATTAGTAACCAAAATGGTCTCACCTATTTCCAAAGAAGAGAAAACCATGGAAATGGTAGAATGACTAGAAATCGACCAAAGTGGATCAATATTTCTTGGATCCCAAAATAGAGCCAAACCCCTAGAGCTCCCTTGAGAACCAATGCACTAACACTGACCAAAATACCAAATACAAGAAGCACACTAAAGCATGAAATCAATTGAAATTTTAGTCTCCTGAACACAAAAGATTTTTGGAGAATGGACATCAACCAAATCATGAATACCCTTTTGATAGGAGGTGCAATTAAACCCCCTTACATTCAATTAGAGAACAATCATGGAGGAGATGGAGAAAAGTGAGTGTCAATGGGTTTAACAGACCCAGATTCCACCAATAAATTTCCAGTACATTTAATCTTCTCAAGATCCTTCTTGCATTCACTTTTAGAGGAGTGCTCAGATGATCCCTTCATAAGTGTGCATTGTTGCACCCCCAAGGCTAGAGAAGAACCCTTTCTCTTGCCAAAAACTAGCCCCTCCTTTTCCAAATATTCCAAAACAATAGCATCCTCATTCTGCATAGGACCATTCAGAGACACTAGATGATCTTCCATACCATAAGATAAATGAAGATCATGATCGGATCCTTGTCCCTACCCAACATCACAACCCATACCAACAAAATTAGAAGGCACAACCGGTAGGATTCCTTCCTCCAGGTTGAAGTGTCCAACACCTCAAACTGATTAAATTCCTCTTTCGTCTACCTGTCCTTCAACAATCTCTTTTGACCATGACCCTTAGCTTGAGGCTTAACAAGCACAAAGCCATCTTTGTTTGGTTCACCCTACATCATGGAAGATTTCCCTTTATCCTCCTTACCAACTTTTGGAATTAAAGATGGAGGGGAGGAATTAGAAGGAGGAGACTTCTTCATCCTAGGACATTGCTTCTAAAGATGTCCATTCTCATGAAAAATCCAACAACGAAAAGGAAGGGATTCATAATCAAGTTGTTGAACCCAAGACAAAGAACAAAGACAAATTTCTAGAGAGTTTAGCAAGGGATTTTTCAAATCAATCTCCACACATATCCGAGCAAAATAAATAACCTTTTTTCAAGGGTTTGTTGAGCAACTACAGTAGGCTTACCAAGAAGAGAAACAATTTGTTGTAAAATATCTTATCTCCAAAATTCCAAGGGAAGCCATGACAGACGAAACTGGGCAAGAACCCTCAATGATAAGTCTATAACTGAATTAAAACCCATAAGTCAAGGTTTGATAAACAAGCCAACATGATTATAAAAGTAAGGTATGCCCTCAAAAACCCGATTCCTATCAGTCATATTGGAAAAAACCACCACAAAGTAACTATTTGCAGCCACCATAATCTCCATGTCTCCCTCAACCTGTCATGTACGCCAAATCCAAGCATCCAAATTCATCAATGGAATACAAATCCCAAGAAATTTGCAAATAAGAGCATGTGTGCTCCAATAAGAAACATCATCAGTAACAAATTATGGAGAAATGACTAGAACTAGTCTATCTTGGCTTCTGGGCAAACAACCATTCACTTTCTTCAATTTGGGACCCTCCCCCACATAAAGCAACTCCGAATGTTGAGCTTTCAAGCTTGAATAAGAACCATTGTGAGACACGCCACCGCCATCCACCACCAAACTATAAGAGATTTGATGCTCTGCCATAACCCAAACAAAAGAACCCCACAACATATATGTTTTCCAATAGACACAAGAGAAAAGAAATGAACAAATGGTAACAACCCCCTCTCACACACAAGAAGAACCCACCCCAACCGAGCAAACACAACCACGCAAAAAATCCAACCAAGAGAGCATGCATGCAAGACTTCAAATGCACATTCAAGCCATAGCTATTATAGGTCGTGGACTTGCAAACCCCAACCCCACGCATGCACCATCTCTCAATCCAATTAAAATTTATTTAATTAATGGTGATGGAGAGAAAATGATGACATAATTAAATAATTGGAAATTATTTAATTAATGGTGATGAGTGATAATGATTGCAAATGATGAATTTGAAGAATGTGGGAGACATATATTTAGCTTTCTACAATATCAATATTACATCCATATCCTATGAAAATTGTACAATTACCTACTATCTTTAATTATTGTTCCATACTAGTAAATCAATGATAGGGTTGTTCTAAAAGAATAACAACCCTCTCCTAAAAAACTCCTCTATGGTGTCTTGATCAACAACACTTATTTCTAGATACATGTGTAAACATCAAGGAAAAAAATTCCAACATCAAGCTATATGTAGGGTTCAATTCTATAACTAGGGTTCAAATTTGCATGTGAAAAAGTAATATTTTTAAGGTGGAGAAGTTAACTAGAACAATAGACAACAATTTTATTAGTCCTAAGGTGATCATCTACTAACATTTTTCTTTTTTTTAACGCAATAGTGAATTAATTAGTGAAATTTATCATAATCATTTCTTCATCATATATAGATGTAAGTAACGTTATAAATATACACATGAGCTAAGTGCCCTTATTTAATTTTGAGCTAATTAATAATGATTATGTATGGTATATCTAATCATATGTCAACATTTCTACTTAGTTATAGGTATTGATTATGTGTAATAAGAGTGTGGAAAGAGGGTAGAGGATGGCCTAACAAGATGTGGGTGAAAATGGGTACTATAGTAGAGTAAAATAGTATAGGATCATAGAGAATGAATCTCCATATGGTGATGTTGGAAGATGGAAGTAAGAGGGTCATCCCCATAATAATGGGTTCCAAATTTGGAACATCCTGATTTTTGTTTGAAATCACATATTTTTAGAAAAATTATTGATTTAAGCCTTGAGATATTTCATCTAAAGGGTTTTAATTGAAGAGGGTTATATAAGAAACCTTTATATCAAAATCCCTTGGATAGAGCCCATCTAGTCTTAAATTGTACCCATAATGGAGTCTCCTTCACACTTATCAAAATGATGGTAAAAAACACTTTTTTTTTAACCTTTTGAGAAATTAAATAAGTCATTTAGAAATTATGTTTTGTAAGTATGTACCTTTTATTATAATCTTTCCAAAAGTATAATTTTAAATATTTTATTTTTATTATTATATTTATATTTCTTTTGTGAATGTTATTTTTTGCTAAACATCAAGATATTTCTTTCACACACAGAAAAAATATAAAAATAGAGAAAAAAATTCTAAAAAATATGTGTGCACTAGGTATTGATGTTCTTGTTTCAAAATAATAATAATAATAATAATTTTAATACATACAAATAAGTTATGTGTGACAACATACACTTATGTCTAGATTATAATTACTTTGACTTCAAAAATTAATTTAAAAAAGTCATGCAATAAAAAATTATAAAAAATATGCATGCACTAGATATTGATGTTAAAAAAATTTATTTTAAAAATTATAATTTTATCCTTTCAAGAAAAAAGTTATGCCTAAGGACATAAATGCCACTTTTTAAAAATATTTTGATGATATGGGAAAAACAGGTTTTGAATGGACTTGAAACCATTTACAAACAAGTTTTGATGGACCTGAAACCCAAACAAGGATGATCATGATGTCAAAAGAAAAATTCAATAACAACCAACAATGAAATGGAGACATTACTTCAAAGCATCAATAGGACAACTCAAACTAGCAAAAAAACCAGCTACCAAAAACATAACAGAAGGTAACCAAAAACCTAAGAAAACCAAGATTTTACAGGGATCTTGAACCCATAGGTTTTGAAAGGACCTTAAACCCTTTACAACCAGGTTTTGGTAGGGACCTTGAACCCAATGACACCACCTACAACAACTAGGCAACAACAAACCATTTGTTCAGGAATATCAAACTCTCCATACCACTGGCTGAAACAACCAAGTCATAGAAAACCACATGAACAGAAGAAACAAAGCCCAACAACACTCCCTCTCCACCTCTATAGGAGAAGTCATTGTAGAGACTCAAAGCTCCAACTGTTCCCCACATCAACCAGTTGTTCTCTCCACCTCTATAGGAGAGAAAACCAAGCTCATCCTTGCCACAACAGCCACACTTTTTTAAAATGTTGTTTACTATAAAAATAAGTTATTAAAAGTTACATAAAAAAAATCACAATTTATTTCTATATTTTTTTTAATATATATTTAGAATCTACACGCAAATCCTCACAAATCACTAGTTCACATCATCTCCAAATTATTAATGGTTTAGTTGCTATAGGTTTCATAAAGTGAAATTTTGTTAAAAAAGTTGATATTAATGTCATACTTTGACCAAAAAGTGGGACACAGTATTGTGGGCTAACTCGTCTACATTTGGAGTGTAATGTGACAAATGATAGCAAGAAAGACATATGAATAGGTAATCATATAGTATATATGTAAACTGGTATATATAAACATTTAATGTATATGATTATTATAATAAAATATAAATCTATAATTGTGTTGTATTAAATATGTTTAAATGACTATAAATGTAATTTTTATAATCTAAACAAGTTTATTGAACTTAATTCAAAACATTAGTTTGAATAAAAGTATGGATCAAAGAATGAAAATGAGTTCTTTGTGAGATGATGACTTCATTTTCATTTTTTCTTTCTATCATCCAAACTACACAACAAAACTCCAAAGTAAAGAACTATGTCAAAGGTGCATACCAATATAAATATATAGCCCTCTTATAATTTTTCAACCTCAAAATACCTCATCTACTAAGTCCATACACATGATATGGAGTACCAATATCAAATTGAAGTTGGTAAAACCCTATCAATCTTACCAGAACAAAAGTTGAAAGGATGAAACCATGACTTTTCATTGGGAAGACTTCAACTCCATATAAATCTATCCAAGTCTTTATAACATCTGCCATCTTCCTCCCCCACTTGTTCAAATGAATAGCACTACGCTTCCACATGATGACAAACATGGAGGTGCAGTTTTCTCCATCCTTTCCAAGTTGAAAATAGAATACGATAGTGTTGTTGTCTTACATAGTGTCAGCAGACAATCCAGCGGATATAAGATATTTTTATTAATGGGGTCCATTGCATCTAGATGTCCTGGGGTCCATTGTGAGTTATATATTCTTTGTATCCCAGCCTGCTCCCTGATTATATTGAAATTTCTTGTGTTGACCACATCAATCAATTTTTTAAGCTATTCTATTTAAGTGGACCTCACAGGAGTTGTCCATAAGTTAACTATTAGTAGCCGTCTGGTATTCTTCATGGCATCCAGCTTAAAGATAAAATAAATCTTTCTATTTGTGGACCCCATGAGTAGGGTGGGTTTCCATTATAAAATAGAGCATGATATGCACGAGAAGCCACTGAAGTCTGCTCACTGTGACGATGAAAGAAAATAAATGTACAAATCTTCAAAGCTAAGAAGTCATGAATTGTAACGTCAGCGAGAAAGACAAAGTAAATGTATATATATACACATACACACATCTATGAAAGAAAATAAAAGTATACATCTTCAGAGATATAAGTTGGCAGCAAGTTATAAACTGTAATGTTTGAACATGTTTATATATGTATATAAATATAATATAGAATTTAAATTAGTTTTTAATTATTAGAAAATTGTAGATAAAATGTAGGGTTTTTAATTGAGTTTAATGTTTGTATATATGTAAAGAAGTAAATTATTGTTTGGAATTTCTTTATTGATAAATAGGAATTTTCTTGGATTGATTAAGAAAAAGAAATTTGAAGTGTTTAAAAATATTTGTCTTTACTTTAGACCTCTAATAAGAAATGAGATTATTCTGATGAGGATATATATGTCAGTTTTGATATAACAAAGTAACATCTTTTTCCTGTCCCCATGCCCTTTCATGTGAATTTAGGAGTAATTTAAGAATTATTATATACTTAGAATAGAAAAAAGATATGTATAGAAATCTAATTTTGGTTGATCATTGAAGTTATATGCTGATATGTTTGCAGTAGTTTACTTTGATGCAAACAACAATAATTTTGGTATACAGAGAAAAGTCATGTAGATCAGTATTAAAAACTATTTTTTTAAGAAATTTGGAGCTATTATTAAGGTTGCTCACCAAGGCAACTCTAGACTTTGAGGTTCAAAAAATGTGGTCTTGAACATCACACGTTATGGAGAAAAAACCATCTATCACAAATGAAGAGTAGAGTCTCGTCGCACTACAAATTTATAGCTCAAACTTGTATTAGATCTTTAACTTCATTTTCAATTTATTAATTACAAGATTAGCTACCAACATACACCTACATCAAACACAAGTCCACCAATAACTACAACTCACTACTGAAGATAGACCTCCACTTTCTATGGAATGACTATAAAAAATTTATTAGGAGATAACTATTCTCTTTAAATTTTAGTTATAGTTAATAGTTTTCAAGTCCTAGTAGTATAAAAGCACTAGAATGTGGATAAGCACATTGTTAGATTATAGGAGTAGTGGAATAATTTTAGGAATACTTATTGACAAACAAGGTGAAATTATTATAGTAAATCTTCTCCAAAGTTTATGCAAATCTGAAATTTGTTTCTTTATATATGATTTTAATAAAAATATTATAAATGCATAAATCAACAATAACAATTTAAAATCAACAAACTGGATGTCTAGACATATCAATTACATGGATAGACTCTTTTAGGAAATAACTCCACTAGAGAAAGAGAAAATATCAATGTAATAACACTCTTTGACATCATTTTTGTACATGTAAACAATGATACATAACCATCACTTGTACCTCCAATTTATAGGCAAGGAGAGAGTCCATAACCATAAATATTTTTAATGAAACAATGAATACCAAAACCAAATAGTATCGAGCCAAAATCTCATGTCCATCTTAGACAACATATTCCAAGAATAGAAAATACATGAAATGACTTCACATGGGGGTCACATGGGGCTCAATCAATGAGTCCCCAAATAGAAAATGTAACCAAAAAGACATAATTGACCGATAACTCTCTAATGATTCACATCCTCATGTCTAGGACTCTAAACTACAATACAATAACTCATGTGGGCCCCATCTATCATAAAATAATTCTCCACTTCTTTCTCTAGCATCTAAGGATGATAATTTTCCTTAAATAACCTCAAAATCAATTGTAATCACCATCATTGTCCTCCAACTCATTCATGAATGCATATAAATGTTTAAAATCTAGGGGAATAAATATTATAAATTATTTCACCTATTACACCCTATGAATCTAAGTACATCTTCCAAGAGTGTTGGAGACACAAAATATATGTATAGGATTTCAAGGTCAATGACAGTTTAGTCCTAACATTCTCCCAATTGAAATTATACATTGCAAATGCATCCATAAAACTATAAATAAAATTGAGTACAAGAACTAAGACTCGTGGCCTTCCTACACCATGAGAACTTGTTCATAACCATTGGCTTCATGATGGAATTTGCAAAATTCTCTTGAGTTTCAATTTAATAATACATGACCTAACATTATACCATCTCTCATACAAATTGATATTGAACATCAGCATTATTAGTATGAGCATGATGTAAGGGATTCCTAGTCAAACAAATATCACTCTAGCTATCACAATGAATTCTAATAAACCTAAAGTCAAAACCAATATATGTACAAAGTATTTATAATTAAACCACCTCCTTAGCTTGGTATGTTTATAGTTATATGCTCTATTTCAATGGTGAAAGAATAACTATGGGGTTCCTTTTACTCATCAAACTCATTGTGTTATCAAATAGATAGAAACATAGCTACTAATTGACTTTTAATATCTAACTCACCCACCCAACTTGCATCCACAAAACCATGTATGTCCAATAAATTATTTGCATCATCAATACCATTATAACATCCAAACTAAAAATTCCCATGTAAATATCTAAAACCCCTCTTAACATACATACATTTCTCCTTACTAGGGTTAAACAAATTTTCCTCAAAACTCTTATTGCTTTTGCAATGTATAGTCTAATTCAAACCATTACATGCATTAGGCTTACAAAAAACTAGCATAATACATGTTAGAAATATCCTCAAAATAATCATCCCAATGATATATTTTGTATCCCCAAATATTTCATACCAAATTTACTAGAAAGCTAAGTTTTGAGCTCCTTGATCATCACCTTGATGTTACCAATACACAAAAAATCATCCACATATAAGATAATTATTAAAACCCAATCATCAATCATTTTAAGATAAAAAAATTACCCTCTTCACCCCTAACAAAAGGGTGGGTGCAAAATGATGGGGGACCAAAAAGTGGCCAAATTTTTTAACATTTTTTTTAAATCCATAACACAAGTGCATTATAACATGCTCATGTTATGGCTTGGTGTGACCAAGCCTAAGGCTCAATCACATCAAAGCTATAGCATGCTCGTGTTGTAACATGAGTGTTTTATTATAAGAAAAAAAAAAAGCAAAGTCAATTCATTATTTTACTATACTTTTTTTCCCAACCGCGACCTACAAACCCTTCCCAAGTGCACTCATGTGCCAATTTCTTCATTGATTCTTTGCCAATTCTATGTCAGAATGCCACCACATCAACAAGGAGCTTAATGGAGTAAGTTTTTATTGGTTTTTTTTGTGAATTTGTTATTAAATAGGTAGATTTATATATTTTTTATGTTAATTTCTTTAATTTTTAGGAGTTCATGATCCACCTCCTCCTCATGACCAAATACCTGATGAACAACCACCCCAAAAAACTCCTCCAACAATTCTTCAACATCCTCCTAGAACTCAACAAAATTTAATGGGGGAAATTCAAAATAACCAAAAAAAAAATTGAGTTAATTGCGAGGTTGAAAGATCTCGCAAGTTCAACCTCTCAAAGAACCATGCTTGCACAATCACTTAAGGCTATGTTAACACATTGAGATTCAATTAGCAATAAATTAAGTGGTTGTTTGGACAAGAGATGTGAGTATAAATAATATTATGTAGATAAACTATCCTACAAACAAGTCAAAAATTACAAAATTACAAAATTTGACTTGTGTTCCCTTTCCACAAACCCACAAACAAATCAACCTCTACACGCTACAAGCAAGAGGTTTCATATCCATTGGTGCAACCATCAAGGGATAAAGAACCATTTTTGACAGAGGTAGTGGATGGTTTTTTACCATCCTCCATGCAACAATAATGAGGTCCTACAATATTTCTTGAGGAAACTCTACTGTGAGTTTGTCCTCAACAAAATCCCCAACTATTTTGATATGTGGGACTTCCAGGGTAGAGGTGGTGGGTCTATGCAAGATAGACCAAGGGAACATCTTGATCCACAATATCCAATAAGAAGAGCACTCACTAGACCAACTTATGAGCACATGGCTATGCCTTCCATTATGAAGGAGAGTGTTGAGGTCAAGACACTACAGTCCATTAGTTCCTTCATCCAAAGCATCATAGAGTATGCTAGTCCTACAATAGAATGTGAACTAGGGGAGACTTCGAGGGGTAGGATTCCACCCCATACTTGTCGGGTTGTGGGTCATTTCTGGTTAGGACCCCACAAATAGTCAGGACGCAGGTGTGCAGACTACATCTGCAACTCAGAAGTTGGTGAACACAAATGCCCTCTTGAATGAGGCTCTCGGCCTTAATACTCAGATAAATTTTAGCAAGCTCATTGAATTTAATTTAGTAAATTTCATTTTTGAAATGCAAGATTAAGTTAATTTATTTTAATGATTGTAATAAAATTTTAGGGTCATAGCGTTCACTCAGTTTTTAGCGATTCTCCACCTTTGTATTACACTATGACATGTATTGCTGAGGTATGTAACTAGTGAACAATTATAGATATTATGTATGTGAATAGCATTTTTATATGAATGGTATTCTAATATATGATTTTGGATGTTGAGTAGGTTAATGTTGGAGATTTCACAGCAACACCTCCCAATGGAGGTGGAGTTCAAAGTTGCACTCAAGTAGTCAAATAAAGAGTTTAAATGATGAATTGTACTTAATATATTTTTTTAGTTTATATTCATATCATTGATTACATTGCATTGCACATCTTTCAAACTCAAAGCATTACTACATATTGCATAACTAATAACTAGATGTTAATAGATGACAAAATTTCAATTACAATATAGTTTTTTAGAAATTCAAAATAAGTAGTTATGTAATTAACTCGCATTGCATAACTAATAACTAGGAGCAGCTGCCAATTGCATTTTCTTATCATGGCATTTCATGAGACCACATTTTATTGAAACATTTTTTCAAATAGTTCAGTGTCTTGTCTATGATATTGATGCTCGGAAAAAATATATCAAAGCATAATAGTAATGTGGTAGCATAGACAAGGCAATGAGCTATTTGAAAAAAATGCCTCAAAGAAATGCAGTCTCATGGCGATGTCCATCACCATGAGACCACATTTCTTTGAGGCATTTTTTTCAAACAACTCATTGCCTTGTCTATTCTACCACATTTTTGATACATGTCCATTAAATAATTTTATAAAATAGTTCACTTCCTTGCTGCTATGGCTAAAAGCCTAAAATAGTTTCTTTTGAAAAAACTACGGATGCTTGGAAAAAATCCATCAAAGCATAATATTAAGAAATAGCATAGACAAGGCAATGAGTTCTTTGAAAAATGCCTCAAAGAAATGTGGTCTCATGGTGATGGACATCACCATGAGACCACATTTCTTTGAGGCATTTTTTCAAAGAACTCATTGCCTTGTCTATGCTATAACATTTTCCATACATGTCTACCAAATCATTTTATCAAACAATTCACTTCCTTGTTGATATGGCTAAAATCCTAAAACATGTGCTTTCAAACAAACTATGGATTTTTGGAAAAATTATCAAAGCATAATATTAAGCAATAGCATAGACAAGGCACTAACCTATTTGAAAAAATGCATCAAAGAAATGTGGTCGCATGGTGGTGTCCATCACCATGAGATGACATTTCTTCGAGGTATTTTTTCAAAAAGCTCACTGCCTTATCTATGCTACCACATTTTCCATACATGTCTACCAAATAATTTTATCAAACAATTCACTTCCTTTCTGATATGGCTAAAATCCTAAAACATGTTCTTTCAAACAAACTATGGATTCTTGGAAAAAATTAATCAAAGCATAATACTAAGCAATAGCGTAGAAAAGGCAATGTGTAACTGGTTGGAAAAATTCCTTGAAGAAATACAATCTCATGGTGATGTCCATCACCATGAGACCACATTTCTTTGAAGAATTTTTTCAAACAACTCATTGCCTTGTCTATGCTACCATATTTTCCATACATGTCTACCAAAGAATTTTATCAAAGTACACTAAAAAAAAATTCAACCAATTCACTACCTTGTCTATGCTACCACATTTTTCATACATGTCTACCAATTTACTCAAGCTTTTGTTTACTATCTCATATATTATAAGCCATGACCTACATCACTATTCTAGTTGTTCGTAATTGAATAATGTTGTTCTCTTTTTAGATGATGCAGGTAGAGACACCTCCCGATGTTCATATGGAAATGGAGCATGGCGTGTCTTTTGCAATCAATAGCTTGACGCCTTTGATGGGGGTATGAGGCAAATTAGTAAATTTCAAATTATATTATTTATTATATTTGTTTATTATTGAAAAATCAAATGATTATTGTGTTGTAGTTTAATTTATATATGGATGGTTTCTATAGGACATTTGAACACCACAGCCTTAGCCTTCTGCTATGGAAAATGTGGAGAGAGATCATTTGGAGGCGGTAAGTGATTATTTTGTTAAATATATCGTTTTTTATAATGTAATTTCTACATATATTAATATCTTTAATTTTTATTGTAACAACTAAAGCTTGATCGGGAACTAAATAGGAGGAGCATCCCTTGAGTTCAAATTAGACGAACGTGTCATACGCATCTCCATCCCCCCGATGAAAAAAGGTTGCATGTCTGTTTTCTTCACTTGAAGGGCAATGACTTTTGATTAGGGTCCTTTGTTGTATGCCTATATGGAATTTTTGGACATATTTTTTATTGCATATACTTGAAATTGTATGCCTATATGGCATTCTTGTAAGCCTATATGGCTACTTTCTATATATTTTATAATTATATCGATATATATTGATGTATGTGTGAACCCCTAAACCTGCACATGCACAATAGAAACAAAACACATTAGTTGTTAGTTCAAATGCATGCAAACAAGTATGAGAGATTCCCCATAAAATCCATCTATTCAAACTAAACTAGGAAATGAAGAACATAATAAACTTAAAATGAAAGAGATTCAATCCTAATTAAGCTAATAGCATGATGATCTTATGGGGGAATTGGTGCCAATGAAGTGTTGCAATTGGCCCTTTCCCAATTCCTAAGTAGCAATGGTATGTGATGGAGAAATGGTCAAATATCCAAAGAGATTTGAGCATAACCTTGTTGCAAATCTTGAAAGATGATTGATGGTTGATTGAAGTGGGAAAAATTGACTCTCAATGTGAAGAGTAACTTTGTATATGATTGTGGATGAGAAATGAGGAAAGAAGTCTCCAATTTATAGACTTCAATTTGGAAGAGGTGGGCAAGATTGAGCAATGTGGGACAAAGGATAATCCAATGGCATTGTGCCACTTGTCCACATGTGGTTGGAGGAGGAATGAGCATATTTTGGCCAATGTGCATGATAAATGCATAGATTTGAATTTTGAAATATTGAAATGACAAGGTGGATGAGAAGTCAAATGGAGTTATGATAACTTGGCTCAATGCAAAGGACATGTAAGAGGTCTTAAATGCCTTGTTGGAAGGACTAAGTCCACTTGGCCTTTTTGAATTCAAATGAGGGAATATTCCCTTTTGATGCTTTGTGAGGGAAAATAGATGAATTAATAAATCAAAGTATTTGATTTATTGTGCAAGTTGCATTCTCTAGAGGAATTTAATGAAAGGGGTTAACTTAATCATGGTTTTGATTAAATTAATGAAGAATTAGGTGATGTGACAATCTAGACTTAGATTTATGAATTGATTTAAGTCAAGAATTAAGAGGAAATGATTTATCAAATAAATAATTTGATTTATTTAATCAAGAAGGAAAATGTTAGATTAAATCAAATAAGGTTTAATTTATTTAATTTAATGAGAGGACTTTAGAGAATTTAATCAAATAAAATGATTTATTTAATTAAACAGATATGTTAGGTTAATTAAATTAAATTAATTAATTTAATCAGAGGAGGTGATAGACTTAATAGTGATTCATTAGATTAGGGGATAGAATTATGATGAAATGTTGAGAGCATGATTTAAGAGGAAATGTTGTTAGTAAATCGGGATCAGGTGTACCAAAATGAACTTGTACATTTTCCATGTCTACATTTTGCCCCTCTTTGAAGCAATGTACTTGTTGCATTGATTCAAAGAATAAACTACTGTGATCAAAGGTCCAGGATTTTCTTGAATTTTTTCATATGCCCCACTCCTACCCTAGCGGAAGGATATTGCTAGATACTGCCCCCTTGAGAGATCGGACGAAAATTTTGATTTTTTAGATGATCTCACGAAAAAAAATGACAAGGTGCCCAACAAGCTAGAAATACCCCAAAATGCCAAAAAAATGGATTAAAATGCCAAAAAGGGATGCAAAATGACTCTCGGTTGGATGAAAACGGGTTCGGGGAACCAAAACCCTTGCCAGAAGGTCAAATTAGGTCAAAAAACCCTAATTTCCAGGCTTAAATAGACCTCGAGGGATCACTTTCAATACATTTGCACTCTTAACCTTGAAAAACTTGACACTTGAGCACTGAGTCCTAGAGAAAATGGTGCAACGACAACTTCCTTTGCATGTGTTAGAGCGGGTACGAGTGTATCAATGACCAGACATCGTAGGACCCACGGTATGTACCCCTATCCGACCTTTATTTTTCTCATTCTTGTGCATTAATTAGGTTTAAATTTTGATCGAAGCGGCGCGGCACGATATAGCGCCGTGGAAAATTTACAAATAGGCCCGCGCGGTCCTCTATAGGACCGCATACGCATAGAGCATCATGCGACGTAGTTTGTCGTTTAGGGATTTTTGGTTAGTAAACACAGCCGCTTGCTCAAACAGCACTACGTGGTCTAGTTTGTCCAATTTTGCTATCTAAGTCTGACGCACGACGTAGTTTGGAACATTACAAACTATGCCACTTTTGAGAACAATGTCGCTTTTGCTGTTTTAAAAGTGAAATGCGATACAGACAACAAATTTTCTTTAGGGAAACTGACACAACTTCTTTCCTTGTAGGAGAGGCATGAGGTCATTCACTCGAGGGAGCACCAGTGTCCAGTGCTTGAGAGATTACAAGATATGCACATATTCCTTCAGGAGTAGCTTGGGATGCTTGGTCTGTGGTTTGTTGCCTATGTTCCTCTTGTTCGAGCACATCTGGGTATGATCCATGCCTTGGCCGAGTGGTGGCATAGCGAGACTTCGTCTTTTCATCTTCCTACCGACGAGGCCACCATTACTCTTGAGAATGTCTAGAGCACCCTACGACTACTGATTCATGGAGAGTGAGTGATTTATGATTTTGAGGAGGGTAGGGATGCCTGCTTCAGTGTCATGGGTGTGGATGAGCTCATGCTTTGTGATGGTCAGATAGATTTGGAGAGGTACCGGGGTATGGCCCCTACTTACAGCCTGATTGTGGCTGCCATTATTTTTGGCCTTGTAGCTCCTGATTGGCATGGCCGATATTTCAGACCGGGTTGGGGACTAGCATGGAAAAAGATGTGCGCTCATTGAGTGCTTTGTTTGGGGACCAATATTGTTTGCCTCCTTGTATCGGGACTTGCACAAGTTCGTTTATTTGGAGGGTCGAGCTCTTGGGGCTAGATTGACTCTTCTGCATATTTGGGCCTGGGAGTAGATCCCGGTGCTTCGCCCATTTGTGACACCAATTATTCTAGACATTGATGACCCCATCGTGTGGCGGTATGACAGGATGAGGATTTTCTTTACTCACATGGGTACAGACAGCATAACCCATTGGCAGCGGGTTCTAGATAAGATGATAGTGTTTTTATGGAGGTTGTGGATGGGCATAGGTCCATGGATGGATGATGTTCAGTAGCTTTTCTTTGCTCGCTAGGATAGATTCATGCAGGGTAGAGAGCACACTCTGATAGAGAGGTACCTTCCTGACAGGGTAGCCAGGCAGTTCGGCGAGGTGCAGGATATACCTGATGGCCAATACATGATACTCTTTTCCCGCACGACAAAGGAGACAGCATGGGGACCACCCATTCTAGTAGACGAAGCAATCTCCTCATTTCGATAGTTGGTGGCTCAACTGTGACCATATGATCAGGGGCCAGCAGACACAAGAGTGACTCCAACGTACAGGGCATGGTTCAGTTCGCTAGTAAGATTGACAGTTCCTGGGACAATACTTCCACATTGGAGACCTAGAAGTAGGTTAGTAGGCAAAGGTCAGGGAGGTGTACCACCTCCTCAGCAGTCACCTCTAAGGGATCAAACACATTAGGTAGCAGGATAGGATGGGCAGCCCCAGGTGCCACCACCGCAGCAGCCAATGGTACAGCCTGCCATACAACCAGCGGGTCAGCCAGATCCTCGTGACACATTGATTTAGCAGCTACAGGGCTAGGTACAGGTTCTGACAGCTGAGTGAGATGAGGCCCAGTAGCAAGTTGCTATAGCTATAGTAGAGAAAGACCTGGCATGATCTGAGAGGGATCAGGAGATTGGCCGACGAAGGCAGTTAGAGAGTTCGCTTCCACATCCTGGGGTTGTTTAGTTGACATTCGAGAGTACAAAGAGGCCATCAGAGAGGTTGAGTACTATCGGCAGCACTACCGACAGGCAGTGCTATCAGGTAGCAGAGTGCCATATTTCTCCCAACAAGCAAGGAGGCGATCAACAGAGGATCATGGTAAGAGGCAGGCAAGGGAGGGTGAGGGCCAGAGCCAGTAGGGCTAGTCCCCTTTTGATCACAAGATAGTTTGTTCCATTTTTGATATACGGGTTGTAGTAATTTGGCTTTATTGTACCATGTATTCGATGTGCACTTGATCTGATTTGTATCATAACAGTATTTTTTGATGATATACATGAGATGATTCACCCTTTGTATGATATGCAAATGTGTAATATGCCAATGTACAATTCTATGAGATGTTTTCATTCTTATGCTTATGTGATGCAATGTGTGTTGTAGATGCATTTCTTTTTGTATATTTTTGTGTTTTTAGTGATGTATTGTATGTTGATAGTGGTGTAATGATATTCAAATGGTAATGGATGCAAATGATTATGTATGATGTAACACTTTTCTTAAGATGTTTAGAATAACAACTTTATTCCTTGTAACTTAAGATAATGATATGATGCAATGTGTTTTTATGTTAATGATCATGTGGATGCAGGGTGTATGCATTGGCAATTTTTTGATCACTATTATAATACCATGTTAGTGTAGAAGAAAGATAGAAGAATTGTAGAATTAATGAGTTAGGTGATAATGATGGTGATTTGCATTGCTAGGAATTGGGACCTTCAAAGGGTCAATTGTGTTATTTTTTATAACACACATAGGTACGATGCATCAAGGTATAAAGGACCAGGATGGCATGGTACTTAGTGTGATGGACTTTGAATCGACAATCAGATGGGAATATTCTCGTTCACACTTAACATACATACTTTATTCAGGATGTAGTTTAGACATTCTAAACATCTCAGACCAAAACACAGAAAAGCAAGCTTTCCTATGTGGTCAACAAGATACCTAAAATATCCTCCCTACAAACCAAACAAAACATGCACAACTAAGTTATTTTACAAGCGTATCCCACAAGTATAACAGATAAAAAGATAATGACCATTGCTCCATTCATTTTTCTCTAAACCTGTTTTGTTTAGGCATCATCGAGAGGTCCTTGAAATGAGTGCGACAAATAAGATAAGTCTAGACAAGACCAAGATAAAGTAACCAAACAAGCTAATGTTCTTCATACCGCTAACCAAGACTAAACTACTATGGGGTACCTAATGCTTATGTCCATCACAAGAAAGCTTCATCCTAGGACATGTAGTGATCAGGGTTTTGATGGGACTGATTGGGTGATAAGCTATTGATACTTCGAGTTGACCAACTTGCTTGCTTGCTGACTTAGACTTCCAAGACTTTTGACAATTAGGCATTCACTTTGGAAACTACTAAACTTGCTTCTGACTAACTCACCAAAGGGTGACAGTGATGATTGACTTTATTATGAGTGAGATGATCATGGGTGAAAGCGAGATGAAATGGATGCGCCATTTTGGATTTTTCAAATATTTTGAGGCCGTTTTTGGTATTTCCGAAGTTTATGACAAAGAGACTAACTTAAAGACCTATCTTAGGGGTCTCATGAGCTGATCCGTAGATTAGCCTTTCCTATGTTATATACGCAAAGACCATGTAGTTTGACTGATGATAAACTTGATGATGATAAGATGGAAAAACGGATTGCCATTTTATTGTTTGAAGGACTGGCGTAAGATGCAGACTAGATGGGAAAACGGATTGCTAATGCAATGGACGCCTAAAGGACTGACCCAAATGTCTCAGGGGATGATCAAAGATCAACCTTGCCTATTTTCAAGCTTAGAGATGATGTAGTTTGACAAGGTGAAAGTCTGACAATACTCAATGATGAAATTTTTGAAGATTTTCTGATATTTTGACATGTTTTTGGATTTATGATGATTTGGATGTTTTTTTTTTCTTGTTTGGATTTTATGAGTGACTTTTGAGAAGATTGCAAGAATATACATGAATCTGATCTAACGCATGTGGGAACATGCCCCCAGTGTGGTGTGATAAACTACTTTGATAAAGGCAGAACAAACTGACCTTAGGAATATGCCAAGTAGTACCATGGTGGAATATGATATGGACACTAACTCAGGCCATGGTATGGTTGCGGGTGAATGGATGGATGGATGGATGAGTCACATAGATCCTAGTGGATAGAGAGTGCTTTATTTACACTTGATGCCTGTTTGCCAGATTTTCACCAAGGTACTTGTCTAAAGCACCACCGAAGTGGTTTTCACTAGAGGATGATTTTTTTCTTTACTGTTTTCAATCCTTTTTCTGATTTTTTTTTTTTTTTGGATTTTTGATTTTTTGATTTTTTTTGTTGTTACCAAGACGCTTGTTTGCTACGTTTTCATCAAGGTAACCATTTTTTTCAGGACTTTTTCTAATTGTTTTTTTGTATTTTCTAGTTCTATACCTTGCAAATACCTAGGCATAAAACATTTTGAGGTGCGAACTATTCATGGGCTCCTGTAGAGGTTTTCCTTCTAGTGTCGATAGTTGATATGCCCCCAATTTGTAGCTTGTGGTGATGATGAAGGGCCCCAGCCAGTTAGGCTTAAACTTTCCTTTTGTATCCGGATTGGGCACATTCTTTTGATTCTCTTTTAGCATAAGGTCACCAACTTGGAAGGTGTGTTCCCTGATCTTCTTATTGTAGCTCCATTTTAGGGGATTTTGGTAGACCTGTAGATGATTTAGGGCGTCCATGCACCATTCATCTAGTAACTCTAGCTCATTCAGTCTTGTAACCCTGTATTCCTCATCTATGATGAGGTTTTGCAAATATATCCTTAGTGACGCAAGCTCGATCTCGATAGGGAGGATGGCTTATGATCTGTAGACCAAGAAGAATGGGGTGGTGCCTTTTGGTGTGCAGATGCTAGTGTTGTAGTCCCATAAGGCAGGATTTAGCTGCAGATGCCAGTCATGACCAGAGTCATTGATTGTTTTCTTGAGGATTTTTAAAATGGTTTTATTTGTAGCTTCTACTTGGCCATTGCCTTGTGAATAGTATGGAGTGGAAAAGTGATGTTTGATTTTGAAATTTTCACATAAATCATGGACATCCTAATTCTTGAAGGGTATCTCATTATCAGAGATAATGGATTGGGGTACACCATATCGGCAAATGAGGTAGTTCAAGGTGAACTTGGATATTTTCTTTCTAGTGATGTAAGTCATGGGAATTGCTTTAATCCACTTTGTGAAATATTCAATGGCGATGATGATGAACTTATGGCCATTGGATGAGGTGGGTGAGATTTTTCCAATAAGATCGAGGCCCCACTGGGAAAAGGGCCAAGGTGTAACAATGGGATGTAGTTCTTGAGCTAGCGCGTGAATGAGATCTCCATGTTGTTGGCATTGTAGACACCTTTTGACAAAGTCATGTGCCTCTCTTTCCATTGTCAGCCAATAGTATTTGGTTCTCAGCAACTTCTTAAGCAAGGTCATACCACTCAAATGCGAACCGCAAGTGCCATTGTGTACCTCAGTTAGAGTAGTCAAGGCTTCCTCAGGTTTTAAACAATGTAACAAGGTTTTGTCAACACTTCTATGGAAGAGGTTTTCTCCTAGGATGACAAATCATAAGGACCTTTTGATGAAGGTTCGCTTTAGGTTCGGGGTAATGTCAGTTGGGAGGATTCCTAATCTCAAATAGGTGTAGATTTCAAGGTACCAAAGATCACCAAACCAATGAGTTCACATGCATATTCCAATTATCGTACCTTGAAAGTGGGTACGAGAAGCTACTCTACCAGGAATTTGTGTTTCGAGATGTTGCGAGGGATATCTACCAAGGATCCGATTGTTGCCATGGCATTTGTTGCTCTCTTGTTTGCCCTTGGTATTTCCTCAAAAGTGATATCGATGAATGATTCCTTGAGGATTTCTACCACCTTTTTGTAGGGTGCGAGCTTATCATCTTTAGTTTGGTATTCCCCATTGACTTGGTTAATGATAAGCTGCAAGTCTCCATAAACCTTTAATGCCATGATTCACCATTGTGTTGCAATTTTGAGACCTATGGTTAAAGCCTCGTACTCTCCAATATTGTTCGTACAAGGGAATGCTAGCCTATAAGGCCTCGGTATGAAATCCCCTTGTGGGGTGATGGAGAATACACTAGCTCTTGATCCATGTTACATGTGGGAGCCATCAAAGTATAGTTTCCAGTGGTCGACTGATGTGTGAGCTCCTCAGTTTGCTTGCACTTTGCTGAGAGACCTAGCTAGTCTCTTCTAGGAACCTAGTCTCCTCTAGGTCCTGATTGGCAACTAATTCCAATCTTAGCTCTGTTCTAAGAGCTCTCCCTTTGAGCTTCACCTTGGAGAGTAGACAACATTTCACAAGTTCAAATTCCTACTCACTTTCCTTCTTCACTTAGAGAACTCTAAGTGTCTTTTTCTCCCAAATTCTCATTCTTCATTGCTCTTCATTGCAGGGGTGTTTTTCCTTGTCAAGACCTTCATAACATATCCATTTCAAACCATTTCATTAGATTCTTGGGCCTTGCTCTGTTCGGGTTCAAGATTGCATCAATAGGAGTCCTCAATTTAGGCCTAATTCTAGTAGTCTTTACCAGTCCTAAATTGCTATTGTTTGCAAAATAATTCCAAAGACTATAAATATAAAGACATATTTGAGTACCATTTTAAGAGTTTTAAATTTCCCAATGATTCTTCTAGCCTGACAGTGACTGTACAGGGGGTTCCTATAACCTAGGGTATGTAGGGTTTGGAGGCCTAGTTTCTAAGAATTGACTGGTTTTCCTCTTCAAACCTTACTCTAATGACTCCATGAGATCTCTAACCTCCTATCACATCAAGACCTATCCCTTACCCACCTGGAACCATACTGAAACCGTAATGTATGGCCTTTCCCTGCAAGTAACCTTAATGCTTCTCCTCTAGTTCTCTAATCGGGCTCCTCCTGCTTGCCTAGAGATCAGCAGTTAAGGGAAGCTTCTCCACTCACTTTCATGCTTCCTAACACTACTAACTATGTACACTATTGACTCCCCTACCATTACACCCTTCCTCATGTTTTTCCCAAGGTTAAAGCTCATGGGGGAGCCATGAGAACACTGACTGGTCAGGACAGGACCAGTAGGAGCTCTACCACAAAAATGACTCAACTAACACTAAATCTAACTTAAACTAGCTTGATAAACAAATGGAAACGACTAAAAACTATGCTATCAACACAATGCTAACACTAATTCAATAAATTTGAAGTATCTATAGTCACATACACTCAACAACAATCAGCATCAACCAGAAAACACAAAATTTGCAGACTTGCTTGTTTTCTCATTCATGAAAGCTTCATTACAAAAATGACTAACTCCTTTCACAAAAACTTACTACTTTTACAAAGATTCAAGTCCTTTTTTCATAATTGATGCCCACACCATGATTCTAGGCTTGTTGGTCGAATTCCTCCTCCACTTCCTATTCCCAAGGGAATCCAAGGGTAACCAGTTTGCATGCAACAACCAATGCAAACTGCCTTCTCCATTTGGCATCTTCCTCCATGCCTTGAGCCTCTTTCTTAGGACCATCCTTCCCTCAATAATTCAAGGAACCAACTCAATAAATGGACTTAAGGTATCATTACAACCTCATTAAGCATTTGAACAACATAAAGACTCCTAAATCACTCCAACCTAAGCTATAAATGCTAAGCAACATTAAACTACTAAATAATGGAAAATAGTGTGACCTTAGTCCTAAGGAATAAGGTCACCTAGCCCAAACAAAACCAAGACCATCTAAGGTCTAAAGCAAATACACAAACCTTCTAACTTGGCTAAGGTGAGATACAAGCCAAAATGACAAAATAATGAAGGTTAGCCTAGGTGCTCCTACACCATCCTCCCCAAAACAGAAAGTTCAATCCACCTTTGGATTGATGGGGCTTGGATCAATCCCCATCTTCTTGAACTCAAATTATTTGATCCATACTACATCAGCATCAGCTTGGCCATGTTTCTTGATCAAGTGCTCTTTGTATTCCTTTGTTTTATTCTTCCTGTAGACCCTAGTGTCTAGTATACTATCAGATCCTGAGACTGTAGCAGTAGGTAAGTGTAGATCTTCCACATCCCTGATCACCTCATGAAGGTTCTGATCCATGTCTAGTTGTGGTCCTTTGTAATGGACTAAGTCTGCAATATTGAAAATAGGGGATAGTCCACTGTCATCTGATAGCTCCACTTTGAATGCATTATCACCATACTTAGCTAAGATAGGACAGGGACCTATCCTTCTCATCTACAACTTGTGAGGGACTCCCTTTTGAAGTCTTGACTTGTTTAGATGCACCATTACCATGTCACCCACATTGAACTTGACTATCCTCTTATGTTCATCCATCTTGGCTTTATGTTTCATGGTGTTCTCTGTCAAAGTCTTTCTCACTGTATCATGTATCTCTTGCATTGCATAGGCAAAGTCATCAACATATCCACTTCCCTTCACTCCATCCTTCAAGTTTCTCAGCTCATACACTCCTCTAGGATGAAGGCCATATACAATTTCAAAGGGACTCTTCCCTGTGGATCTGTTTATAGTGTCATTATAGGCATATTCAGCTTGCCCAATCAGCTGATCCCATTGTTTCCCATACTCCTTTGTCAAACATCTCAGTAGATTCCCAAGGCTTCTATTCACAACCTCGGTCTGACCATCAGTTTGTGGATGGTAGGCTAATCCAAAGGACAAGTTAGGGCCTAACTTTTTCCAAAGGGTTTTCCAAAAATGGCTCATAAATTTAGTGTCTCGGTCTGATACAATGCTGATAAGTAACCCATGAATTCTCACTATCTCCTTGAAAAAAAGAGATGCTATTTGGTTGGCATCATTGGTTGTCTTACATGGCACAAAGTGAGCCATCTTGTTGAATCTATCAACAACAACATAAACATTGTCCATACCTTGCCTTGTCTTGGGTAATCCAACTACAAAATCCATACTCAAGCATTCCCATGGCCTAGTAGGAATAGGTAGTGGTTGGTAAAGTCTTGCATTAGAAGAAGTGCCTTTTTCCTTTTGACACACTACACAACTTTTCACATACCTCCTAACATCAAGATTCATCTTAGGCCAAAAATAGAACCTCTGAACAAGTTCTTGAGTCTTAGTGATCCCAAAGTGACCACTCAAAGCACCAGTATGCTTTTCTTGTATCAAATTCTCTCTAATGGAACCTCTAGGAACACCTAATTGATTTCCTTTAAACAATAGACCATTTTGCAAAGTATACTCAGCATATTTACTATGAAAATGGTTCTTTTATTCAACAAATACCTTATAAATGTTTGCAAAATCTTCATCATCTACATATAGATCCTTGAAATGATCTATTCCCATGCTCTTCAACTGTATTTCCTGAATTGTGAGAGCTCTTCTTGACAATGCATCTGCTACTTTATTGAGGACACCTTTCTTGTGCTTGATATTGAAGGTGTAAGCTTGTAAATACTAAACCCACTTCATGTGCTTATGGCTCAACTTGTCTTGTGAATTCAGGAAACTAAGTGCTTGATTGTCTGAATAAACAATGAATTCTTTAGGAAGCAAGTAGTGCCTCCACTTCCTTAGAGCTTGGACCAATGCATACATTTCAAGGTCATAAGAAGAGTACTTCTTATTGGCTTCACTCAACTTCTCTAAATGGAAAGCCACCGATCTTCCCTCTTGGCTTAGAACAGCATGAATTGCCACATTGCGAGCATCACACTCAATGGTGAAAAGTTTCTCAAAAAAGGCAACACCAAAATAGGTTGGGTAGATATCCTTTCCTTCAGCAACTCAAAGCTCTTGTTAGCATGTTCATTCCATACAAATTTGGTCTTCATGCCTCCCTTAATAGTATCTAACATAGGAGCACAAATTGCACTAAAATGCCTTATGAATTTCCTATAGTATTGTGCAAGACCATGAAAACTTCTTACCTCAGTTGATGTCCTTGGAGTAGGCCAATTCATGATAGCCTCCACTTTACTTTCATCCATTTTCAGATTTCCCTGAGATAGCACAAACCCAAGGTACACCAGCTCTGTCTTGATGAACTCACACTTTTCCAAGTTCATCATCAGCTCCTCTGCCTGTAGCTTCTTGAAAACCAGCTCTAGGTGTCTTAGATGCTCTTCTCTTGTTTTGCTAAAGATCAGTATATCATCAAGATATACCACTACAAATTTTCCAATGTAGTCTTTGAGGACTTCATCCATGAGCCTCATGAATGTGGAGGGGGGATTAGACAATCCAAATGGCATGACAAGCCACTCATATAGACCCTCATTAGTTTTGAAGGTTGTTTTCCACTCATCTCCCTCATGTGTCCTTATTTGGTGATAGCCACTCTTCAAGTCTATCTTGCTATAATACTTAGCTCCACCTAGACAATCCATTAGGTCTTCAATCCTAGGGATAGGGAACCTATACCTTATGGTAATCCTATCAATGGCTCTTGAATCAGTACAAAGCCTCCAAGTTCCTTCTTTCTTAGGTGCAAGGATACTGGGTACGGCACATGGACTAATACTCTTTTTGATGAGACCTTGGTTTAGAAGTTCTTGTATTTGCCTAGCAATTTCCTCATTTTTTTGAGGGCTCATTTTGTAAGCTTCCTTATTGGGAAGGGTAGCTCCTGGGATAAGATCTATCCTATGACTTATGGCTCTTTTAGGGGGTAAAGTTATTGGTTGTCCATCACTCACTACACCTTTGTAAGTCTGCAACATGTCTTGAATCTCCTTTGGTAACTCTATCTTCTTAGTCACCTTACCTTCTTCTCCTTCTCTTGGTCTTAGCACCAATGCATAACCAACTCCTTCACCTCCTTCCAAAGCTTCTAAGAACTCCTTTTCACTCACCACAAGAACATTTGAACCTGTTGTCCTCACCTCAGCATCTTCCAACAGTGACTGAATTTTGAAAGTCACATTGTCCTTCTTGAAAGAATATGAATTTTTTCCTCCATCATGTATGGCTTGATGGTCAAATTGCCATGGTCTACCTAGGAGCAAGTGACATGCATCCATAGGTAGCACATCACATAAGACCTTGTCTTTATACCTCCCAATAGAGAACTCCACCCATGCTTGCTCATTCACTAACACATGTTGTCCTTTATTGAGACAAGTTACTTTGTAAGGATTGGTGGTGGGTATCCTTGTCAACTTCAGCTTGCTGACTGCTTCCTCTAACACAATATTGTCAGTAGAGCCTGAGTCTATGATGACTCTACATACCTTCCCCATCATCTTGCACTTTATCCTAAACAAAGACCTTCTTTGGCTTGGCTCCTCCTTCATCGGTTCTTTGATCAAAGTTATCCTCATCATGAGATTCTCACCTTCCTCAAAATGCAATGGAACCTCAAAATGTTTATCAGCTGCATTGGATTCTTCATGAACTAGGTTAGTTCTCTTGTCACCACCATGTGAAGAACCACCTTTCTCTGGACATCTATAGGCCAGGTGCCCCATTTGGTTGCAAAGGTAACATTTCATGTTGGAAAAGTAGTTGCCTCTTCCTCCTTGTCCACCATTTCTTCCTCTAGAGTTAGAGTTAGAATTCCTTCCTCTACCACCTCTACTTGAGCTTCCTTCTTGCTGCTCACTGTATTTTATGTCTCCTTGAGTTTTTGTTTTAGAACTTCTTCCACCATAGCCACCTCTTTTTCCTCTATTATCTTTCCCTTTACCTCTGCTTTTGGAGGTTTTCTCTTGCTTTCTTTTGCTTTTCTCTTCTATCTTCAGGGCCATTTGATAGCATTGCCAAATGGTTTTAAAGTTCACCAAACTCATGTCTTCCTAAATAGACCATTTGAGGCCATTCAAGTATCTCGCAAGCTTAACGCTCTCATCTTCTACCACCCTTGATCTCAAACATAGCTTTTGAAATTCCTCAGTGTAGGCTTGGACATCTAAGTCTTTTTGTCTCTGATTGTGTCTCCTTCTATGCATTTGCACTTCATATCATCAGGAAGGTAGGTCTGCTTCACTTTGTTCACCATACCTTTCCAAGTAACTATAGGACCTTTTCCATCCTTTTCTCTTTCACTTTGCACAAACTTCCACCAAGTAAGAGCTGAACCTCTTAGTCTAGACTTGGCCACCATAACTTTTTGTGCCTTTGAGATACCATCACATTCAAAATGGTTCTCAATGCTATCTATCCAATCCACAACTGAATCTGGATCCATTTGTCCACTAAATAGTGGCACACCTTCCAAAGCTTTGCCACTCAATGCTTTTAGTGCTTTTAAGAAAGGCTCTTTCGGAATCATAGGGTCAGGTGTTGGAGCTTCCTCCTCCAACTCTATTTCCTTTTCCCTTTCTTCTTCTTCTTCCTTCTGATCTACCTTATCTTTTACTCTGTCTGCTGTTTCTTGGACTTCATCCAAAAGTTGCTCCATTCGAGCCAACCTTTCTCTTAGAGACTTGTTGTCTTCTTCTTGTTCCTCTAATTTCTTGGCTAACTCTACATTAGTCACCATTGTAGCACCTTCCATAGATGTGTTCTCTCCCATAGATTCGGTAGGTTGAAACATCCACCACAAGCCTGATCAATTCATGCTCTGATACCAATATGATGTGTGAGCTCCTTGGTTTGCTTGCACTTTCCTGAGAGACCTAGCTAGTCTCCTCTAGGTCCTAATTGGAAACTAAGTCCAATCTTAGCTCTGTTCTAAGAGCTCTCCCTTTGTTCTTCACCTTGGAGGTTAGACAACATTTCACAAGTTCAAATTCCTGCTCACTTTCCTTCTTCACTTAGAGAAATCTAAGTGTCTTTTTCTCCCAAATTATCATTCCTCATTGCTCTTCATTGAAGGGGTGTTTTTCCTTGTCAGGACCTTCATAACATATCTATTTGAAACCATTTCATTAGATTCTTGGGCCTTGTTCTGGTCAAGTTCAAGATTGCATCAATAGGAGTCCTCAATTTAGGCCTAATTCTAGTAGTCTTTACCAGTCCTAAATTGCTATTGTTTGCAAAATAATTCCAAAGACTCTATAAATCTAAAGACATATTTGAGTACACTTTTAAGATTTTTAAATCTCCCAATGATTCTTCTGGCCTGATAGTGACTATATAGGGGGTTCCTATAACCTAGGGTATGTAGGGTTTGGAGGCCTAGTTTCTAAGAATTGACTGGTTTTCCTCTTCAAACCTTACTTTAATGACTCCATGAGATCTCTAACCTCCTGTCACATCAAGACCTATCCCTTACCCACCTAGAACTATACTAAAACCGTACTATACAGCCTTTCCCTGCAAGTAACCTTAATGCTTCTCCTCTAGCTCTCTAACCGAGCTCCTCTTGCTCGCCTAGAGATCAGCAGTTAAGGGAAGCTTCTCCACTCACTTTCATGCTTCCTAACACTACTAACTATGTACACTATTGACTCCCCTACCATTACACCCTTCCTCAGGTGTTTCCCAAGGTTAAAGCTCATGGGGGAGCCATGAGAACACCGACTGGTCAAGATAGGACCAGCAGGAGCTCTACCACAAAAATGACTCAACTAACACTAAATCTAACTTAAACTAGCTTGATTAACAAATGGAAATGACTAAAAACTATGCTATCAACACAATGCTAAAAATAATTCAATATATTTGAAGTATCTATAGTCACATACACTCAACAACAATCGGCATCAACCAGAAAACACAGAATTTGCAGACTTGCTTGTTTTCTCATTCATGGAAGCTTCATTACAAAAACGACTAACTCCTTTCACAAAAAATTACTAGTTTTACAAAGATTCAAGTCTTTTTGTCATAATGGATGCCCACACCATGATTCTAGGCTTTTTGGTTGAATTCCTCCTCCACTTCCTATTCCCAAGGGAATCCAAGGGTAACTAGTTTGCATGCAACAACCAATGCAAACTGCCTTCTCCATTTGGCATCTTCCTCCATGCCTTGAGCCTCTTTCTTAGGACCATCCTTCCCTCAAGAATTCAAGGAACCAACTTAATAAATGGCCTTAAGGCATCATTACAACCTCATTAAGCATTTGAATAACATAAAGACTCCTAAATCACTCCAACCTAAGCTATAAATGCTAAGCAACATTAAACTACTAAATAATGGCAAATATTGTGACCTTAGTCCTAAGGAATAAGGTCACCTAGACCAAACAAAACCAAGACCATCTAAGGTCTAAAGCAAATACACAAACCTTCTAACTTGGCTAAGGTTAGATACAAGCCAAAATGACAAAATAATGAAAGTTAGCCTAGGTGTTCCTGCACCATCGGCTATATTGAGATTGAAGAGAGACTCATCTGGAAATTATGATATGAGTGGGTTGTCTGTGTATAAGGGAGCTTCTGCTAGCTGGTCCATAATAACTTGTCCTTTGATCACCTTTTTCTCGACATACTCAATATCATGTTCAAATAGTATCATTACCCATTTAGCCATTATGCCTGTAAGCATTGCTTTTGACAATAGATATTTCAGAGGGTCTATCTTGGCAATTAGCTTAATTTGATGAGCTAGCATGTAGTGCCTGAAATTTTGGGTTGCAAATACCAATGCCAGGAAATCCTTTTCTATTGATGTGTAATTGAGCTAATGCCCTACCATTGTTCTACTGATATAGTAAATCGCCCGCTCGGTTCCCTTTTCATCATGTTGGGCTAAAAGGGTACCAAGGGCGGCTGTCATTGTTGATATGTATAGAATCAATGGTTTCCCTAAAATTGGTGTCATCAATACAGGTGGTGTAAGTAGATATTCCTTGATTTTTTTGAATGCTTGCTCGCACTTGTCGTCCCATCTAAATGCTACTCCCTTGTGGAGCAGGTGTGAATATGAAATTTTCTTATCTGCCAGTTGTGCTATGAATCTACGAATGGACTGGAGTCTACCTTGTAATCCTCTGAGTTGCTTTAATGTTCTGGGTGCTTCCATATCAAGGATTGCTTTTACTTTTGCAAGATCCACCTCTATCCCTTTCATTGAAAATATGTACCCCAAAAACTTTCTTGATTGTACCCCAAATACACACTTCTTTGGATTGATTCTAACCTTGTATTGTTCTAGCCTATCAAATATTGCACTTAGAGTTTCTATATGGTTCTGTCTCTTCTTTGATTTGGCCAGTATGTCATCCACATAGTCTTCAATAGTTTTGTGAATCATGTTGTGGAAGATCAGTGTAATGGCTCTTTGTTATGTAGCTCCTGAATTCTTTAGCCCAAATGGCATCACATTCCAATAATAGGTGCCCCAAGGACATGTAAAGGTTGTTTTATGCTGGTCTTCCTTTGCTATCATTATCTGATTGTACCCTGAGAAGCCCTCCATTAGGGATAGCATCTCATGTCTGGTTGTCATGTCCACTATCATGTCAATGTTGGGTAGTGGAAAATCACCTTAGGACATGCTCTGTTTGGATCTCTAAAGTCCATGCAGATGTGCATGCCCCCATTTGGTTTTGAGACTGGAACAAGGTTAGATACCCACTCTGGATAATCAACTTGTCATATGGAACCAATGTCTAAGAGTTTTTGTAATTCAATCTTCATGAGCAAAGCTATCTATGGGTGCATTTTTCTTAACTTTTTTTGACTGGTTTCGCTCTAGGATGAATGGCCAAATGATGAACTACTACTTCAGGATCTAGACCTAGCATGTCGACATAATTCCATGCAAATTTTACCTTTCTTTCTCTTAGGAATGCTGCCAATAGTTCTTGTTCTTCTGTTTGAAGTGTTTGAGCATAGAATGTGATTTGCGGTTATGTTTCTGTTCCCAAGTTGACAGGGTTGCACTATTCTGCCAAGACTGCTGACTTTTCTTGATGTAGAGCAGTAGGGGGTAGATTGAATCCTTCATTCTTCGATGCCTCAAAGAGGTTTTCACCATTGGATGCGTCCTTTATTTTTACTGTTTTGTGGTTAGAGAGTGCCATAGTGTGGTTTTCACTCCATAACTCCGAGTTTATTCTCGATATTTTCCTTTTGCGATTGAAGGACTCAATTGTCTCTGCATAGTATGCTTGCGTGTCCAATGTGATGTTGAATCCTACCTTATGATCCCCACATGGAACTGTATCCCTTAGTCCCATGAATTCTGAGAGCACCTCATCATTTTTGAATGAGTCAAGAATTGGTGGTCCTCGTTGATCATGATCAATGAGTTGCGAGTGTACTAAGGTGATTCAGTGGGTTCATTGGTTTGACTTAGTTGTGGAGGCACTAATCATTAATAAGGTGGAATCCTCAAAGAGCCTAGGGAGACCTTCTATGGTATCATCATCGTCACTACTAGCACAAACATCGGTGACATCAAAAGTGAAGTTATCAAGTGGGATACCTAAGCATACAGGTGGTCTAGGAGTGGTTGTTGTTACCTGAGGAGAGGACCTGACTACCCTTTTGGGAGTACCTCTACCATGTACGGTTATACTCAGAGGAGTATACCCAAGGGCAAGGTTCTGCATTCTTCTTTCTACAATGATGGGCTCCGACCATCCATCACTGTTTCTTCCAAGGCTTTCATTCCTGTTATAGCCCATACCAAAAATCATTTGTAACCCTCTGTTAGTTTCCTCCATGGGTAGGGTGGGGGTGGGTCTTTCATCTTGGTATAATGTGTTTGAGATTTCCTCCTCATCCACATTATCTTGACTGATATCCCCCCAAGGGTGGAATCTAGAAGGTTCTACTCTAACAGTGTTGACAGGTGTTTCAACTGGCTGGGGTTGTCTGTGCGACCTAGAAGATTGTGGTAACTCTCCTACAACAAATGCATTTATTTTCATTCTATAGTCACCGCATCCATTGTCTTGGATCATGTTTTTGATTTTGGATATGTCAAGGATGGCTGGTGTCTCTGTTGCAAAAGTGGAAGTGAGGTTGGTTGGGTCAATATATGACGTAGATGGGCCTTCATCATTTTTTGGTATTTGGGGGATTTTATAAAACTTGGCTTCCAAGTTTTTGCAATAGGTGAAAGGTTCAGGATCCCCATATATAGTAACCTCCTCATTCTAGTGTGATAACTTGATGCATTGGTGATACGTCGAGGCCACTGCCTTTATTCTGTGGATCCAGGGGCATCCAAGGAGGATATTATATGGTAGGTCTAGGTTGAGAACCTGACAAGTAGTCTCCATAGTTTTGGGTCCTACTTGGATGGGGATCTTGATAGTGCCCTGAGACACTCTTTCTTGGTCATCATATGCCCTTATCGTGATGCTTTTATTCTTATTAATGGAATCCTCGGTGAATCCCAATTTCTTTATGAGATTTAGAGAGGAAATGTTAAGGCCTGCACCTCCATCCACCAGGACTCATTTGACTTTCTTTTTATGGATGATCACTTGAAGGTGGAGTGCATAGTTATGAGATGGTTGCGGAGGGAAATCTTGGTCCAAGAATGTAATGAGATTTGGGGTAACAATGTTACCCACCATAGCCTGGAATTGCTCTATGTCAAGGGTGGAGAAGATGGTGGATGTAGCTAATGCTTCATCAAGGATCTTCCTATGGGCGGCAGAGATTTTCAATAGTTCCATGATGGATATTTGGCCAAGGGTTCTCTTCAGCTCGTCAATGACATTGTAGTCATAGGGGATGGCTTTAGAAATGGGGGTCTTAGCTGGTGCTCTGGCGATGGTAAACTTTCTGCCACATGTGGTGACTCCACAGTCATTGTTAGCTCCCTTGACATTTATGACTATGACAATTTCATCAAAACACTTGACTATCTCCTCATACACTAGATTAGCACTAGCATACTTTTTCTTGCCCTTATTGTTCCCTTGATTATTTCCTTGATTGTTCCCTTGGTTGTGGTTTGGCATCGGATTCATTTATATTTTCAAGTCTTGGTTTTTGGGTGGCTGCTTGATATTGATGATTTTATCCTCGATGAGGTCTTGGATGATGTTTTTTAGCCTCATGCAATTGGCAATGGTATGTCCTTTGACTTTATGGAAGTCACAAAGGATATTTTCATTATACCATGGTGGTTTGGTCATGGGTTCCGCGTATTGCTCTGAGTTAGAGACTTTGATTAGATTCTCTTTGACCAGTTTCTTCATTATGGACTCAATCGATTCACCAAGAGTTGCGAAATTTCTTTTGGGAGGATACTTGCCTTGGGGAGGTGGTCCTCCTTGATTAACCAAGTTTTTGATTTGATTGGTGGGATTCAATTGTTGATGTGCTGCTACTGTATTAGTCTGCACATTTTTGCGATTATGATTTTACAGTTGATGATGGGTTTGGGTATTCTACTTAGGGGCACTCATGACCACTTTAGCATCGACCAGACTATTTGTTCATGATATTCTTATTCCTCGACCAAGTTCGAGGTTCATCATTGTAGTTGTTAGACGGGCAGTTATCCTGCAGTGGAGTGAATGTCGGTGCGCCTCCTCGCACAGTAAGGGCTCTTTCGATGTTGAGCGCCTTTGGGATTAGTTGGTCATATGATGTGATGCACTACATTTTCAAGTAGATTGCCAAGTTTTCATCTAGATTGGCTATGATGGTGCAAACTTGTTGTTCTTCTAGCATGGTCCACTTGCTCTGATTGGCCTTGGATTTCCATATTTACAAGAAGGATGTGAATAGTTCCCCTTTTCTCTATTTGAGTGTAGATAGTTCTTCCAAACTAACATTTGCACCCATATTGAAAGCATAATTCTTAAGGAAGGCTTCCACAATTTCCTCAAATGTTTTAATGCCCGTGGGTACGTGAGAAAACCATTCCATGGTTGGACCAGTCAGACTACGAGGGAAGAGTCACATTAGATATGTGTCATCATATGTGACCTCCATGCAATGCACCTGAAATTCCCTAACATGGTTTTCAGGGTTACCCATTCCATTGTACTTATCAAATTTTGGGGATCTTGAATCCCTTTGGGAACGGTATCATGGTGAGACTTTTTTCGAAAGGGTAAGGGAAAAATTTGCATGTTTTTCTTGTTGCTTTTCTTGCTTGTAAGTCCAACACTTGCGGCGAAAGAAGTTTGATTTGTGTTATGACATCCTTGCTTGGGTCGGGAGGTGGAATGAAGGATTTGTGAGGTGTTTGAGGCATTTGATGGGTGGGAAGAGTACTAGTGGGTGTTTACTGCAAGCTCTCCTATGCGTTCAAAGCCTGTTGGTATGCCTGTATTTGCGTCAACAACGCTTGTTGTTGATCTTGTTGTTGTTGTTCCAACAACACTTGTTGTTGGTCCATCTGTTGTTGTTCCCATGAAGCTTGTTGTTGGTCAAACTGTTTTTGTGCTAACAAAGCTTGTTGTTGGTCTAGTTGTTGTTGTGCCAATAAAGCTTATTGTTTGGCTTGTTGTTGTGCTTGAAAGTCTTGCAAGGCTTATTGGTAAGCTTGCAGATAGATTTCTTGTAGTTACACTTGGTATTAAGCTTGTGCATGTTGTTGGGCTTGTGCTTGCACTTGAGCTTGCGCTTGAGCTTGATCTTGCACTTGCGCTTGAGCTTGATCTTGTACTTGCGCTTGAGCTTGATCTTGCGCTTGAGCTTGTGCTTGCGCTTGTGCTTGAGCTTGCTGATTTTGCTGGAGTACTCTCTATTGGTTGGCCTTTTGAAGGGTTTGGATTAGGGTGGTGAATGAATTCATCATGTTGGCTTTTGGTGGGATTGGTGGTAGAATGGGAATCATGTCAACCATTGTGATAGGTGAAGGAATTATGGTGATGATTGGGATTTAGGTTGTTTGGGGGGGTGGTTGAGATATTTGGTCCTTGAGATGGTATGCTTTGGGATATTTGAGGACCAATTGATGTAGTGGCTTGAATGGTTGCCACTTGTTGTTGTGATGTTCACATTGCCTGGTTCTGAGAAACTATTGATGTTGAGAGGAGGAAAAACCAATCCAAGAGGTGATGTGTTTGTGAATGGAAATGGGGGAAGATATGGAATGTTACCTTGGAAAAAAGGATTAGCAACATCAGTTGTTCCAAACAAGCCCCCTTCTCCAAGTGGTAGAGAAGTTTGTATGTTTGATTGGCAGGCTGGTGTTGCACGGAATGAAGATGAGCCAGCATAGTTACGGAAGGTGAGCAAGAAGTATGGGTGGGATGGATTTTCTAGGACAAAAGTACCCGGCGTGGTGGTGATGACCGCCTCTTTGATAGCCACAAGGCGATGCCTTTGTAATTCTTGAAATATGGCACTCCCCTTGTTTACATTTGGTGAGGTTGGTGTGATGGACGATGTGGTGTGAGGTATTTCTTGATTGACATTTGACATTGGGGATGCATTTGTAAGAGGCACATCTGTACTAGTGCTTGTGTCGAGGTTGGAAGGGAACTGGACCCCTCCTTCTGGTAGCATATTTAAGTACTTGAACATGGGACTGACAATTTTTTGGTTCTCTGGATTTTGAACCATTTTTATCATTTTAGATTGTGTCATCTCCATGTCTCCATTCGTGATGTCCTCTTGATGACTCTCCTCTTGAGGATTTTGTGATGATAAAGGAGAGTTACGTGGGGGATTGCTTGATCCTTCTAGGTTTATTTCGGAGGTTAACTAACTCATGTCCATAGAAGTTGATATTTCACTGATATTCTCCATGTTCTTCTTGTATTGAGATCTTGTTTGGACCATAAAAAATAGGGATTATTTTGATCCTAATCTTTTAGGCCCAAAAGAGAAGAACTAGGGAAGTTAAATGATCAAATATGGTGGTAATGGTGATGGGATAAATGGATGGAACGAGTGAATGAAACCTTTTGGAGAAATTTTGAAGGTTTATGATAAACTTGTAAGGACTTAGATTGATTGTGATAATTTGACTAGATGCGTTAAGTCAAACAGGATTGTAGTGAAGTTGTATTCCCTAGGAATTTGCGTTATCCTAGGGGAACTTGCACAAGCGGATGAATTGGCTAAGTGTGTTAATCCAATGTAATTGCGAACTAGTAGACCTTAGGAGGTTGCATTATCCTAAAGGTAAATTCGTCCAAAGGTTTGACTATTTTGGCTAGGTGTGTTAAGCCAAGATAGGGTGATGTTGGTTTAGCCCTTTAAGTTTAGCATGAGTAATTTTTCTAGAGTTCACAAAAGGTTTGTTGATGAAATGAGATTTGGTTGATGGAGGAATGAATGAGGATGATGACTTTGATCTTGATCTTTAACCTAGACATGACTCTCTCTACAAAACCTCGATATTGAAGAACATGCTAGACTTCCTATGGGAGAAAAGAAAACCTTTCAAAAAATTCAAGATTTTGTTGATAATAGAATGCATACAACGTTGGATTATTCCTTGAGGCCCTTTTGTAGAAGTTGTATACAATTCTTTCTCTTACTTCAAAGAGCATCTCAAGGCGTTGCTGGCGGGATTTTAGACTAATCTTCTTGAACTTAGGTTTTGGGATTTTGATCTTGCGGGAAATCATTGGTAACAACACATATGAAGTTCAGTATGTCCTTTTATCTTGGCTTTAATGAATTCCTTTTTTATCAAAGACGCTTGCTTGCTTATGTTTCAAACTATATGTCTAATGTCCCACTTTCTTTCTCATCCCACAAGGTCCATTGTGTGGAAATCAAGGAAAATAAGGAAAAAATTTCTTATGTTTAACCTTGTTGAGAAAAAATGACGGTAGAATTTGTGCACTTAGAAACCTCTAGGAATATGATCCCTAGGGAAAGCAAGAGTGTCTAAATTCATCAAGAGTATTTGTTTCTCACAAGGGGTTTGAAATTTGAAGGTCTTATGAATATTTGTTTTCAAGCGTTTCTTGAGAACCAAGCAATGTGTTCTTTTCTTTCAAGCACTTTTACAATTCTAGGATGATGAGGCAATATCTTTTTGGGTTCCCTCTTGGACGAATCCAGTTGTGCATATCTTGTGCGAATGACTAAATGTTTGACCACACTGGCTCCCCTCGATGGCACACACTTCTTGGGTCAACCAAACATTAGTACCCATGAATCGCCCATAGCATACCTTCCATTTTTACCACAAAACCACATGTATAACGTGGGGTGGCTTCAAAGGACATGACCTTTTGCACCAACAAGATAGACAAGGTTTTGGCCTTTTTCTAAATAAAAGGTTCTAACGTGGGCATTCTATTCATGGGGGATTATCCAACATCGGCAAGATTCCATTTTTGTCCATCTCATCAGAATAATCCTCGTGATTCTTTAAATTTCCTCAAGAATCCACACTTATATACCGGTTGGAAGTTGCTTGGCTTTAGCGTGTTCTCGATTGGGTCGTTCCCTTGGGTGAGTACTTTTTCCCACAAGGCAGGCCCTCTAAGATAAACAATAGCGAATAAACATATTTGTAGTTCGATCAACCTTTGTTTAAAAATAAAAGGAGAACACTCACAATAATTTTATTCACACTCGCATGATTTGTTCATTTGTTAAGTGCCCAAATTAAAATGTGGAGGCAATCTTTTTAATAACCTAATATCACCAAAATGTTTTTGATTCTCAAGATAGCAATGAAGCGTGAGAGAAGCGAATACACATTTTAAATGATATTAACTTGTGAAAAGGATTGCAAAACATTAAAAACACTTGTTCATTTCAGACCTCAAAGCAATGATGAGTTTTTTTTAAGCACCCAATGAAATGTGAGATTGCCTTGTTCAATTTTTAATCCTTTAAACAAAATCTAGTATGTTTGTCTAAAGTTATTTTTAGCCCCTTGGCAACTTTTGAAAAGAAATTTAATTTTGTTTATTTTAGAACCCAATGGAAATTTAGTGTCCTAAGATCAATGAACTTATCAAATTATTTAAAGAGTGTTGGGAAACACTTTAGTGTTTAAAAAAACTTTGTACAACATAAAAAATAGCATGGTGTCATAATAATAATAAAAAAAATTGCTTGTTCTTTTTACCCCAAACTGAATTTAGTATTCCTAAGGCCAAAGATATTCAACAAATTTCTTAAAGAGTGTTAAAGAACACTTTAGTGTTTAAAAACACTTTGTGTTTAGTGAACATGGTGCCATGATAAACTTCTTCCTTTGCTCCAACCTGCAAAATGATAGAAAACCAGAGAGCCAAAAGGACAGAAAACCAAGTTAAAGATTAAAAAATCTTAAATTTAATAAGCACATGTCAATTTTAAATCTTACTAGTTTTCCACGGTGCAGTTTGCAAAAGCAGCGGAGTTTGGAGTGAAAGCGGCACTATATAGCGCCGCGCGGTTGACTTTGTGCAGCGCTCTGTAGAAACTGAGAGTGCAAAAGTGGTGAAGTTTGAAAGTGGCCTGACTTGGAATTTTGATTTTTTTAAGCGGGAAAGATGAAGCGGCGGAGTTTGGAGGACACACGGTGCGATACAGGGCCGCAACACTAAAAGCGGTGCAGTATAGATCCGTGCAGTGGAGTTAGGAATTTTAAAAAGAAGACAAGCGAGGAGAATCCATGATGATGTTTGGGAAATTAAACGAGGGCTAGTATAGTGCCACGCCTCTAGGAGCGGCAAAGTATTATGTCGCAGTGCTGAAAATGATGCAATATAGCGTCGTGCGACCGAGTTTTCCGTGTCTGCAACAAAAAATGTTAGAAACCACAAAATTTTTGACAAAACATGATTAAATTTTCAATTCAAGCCCTAATCTAGCGCCAAAATGTGAACCCCTAAAATTGCACATGCACAATAGCAACAAAACACATTAGTTTTTAGTTCAAATGCATGCAAACAAGTATGAGAGATTCCCCATAAAATCCATCTATTCAAACTAAACAAGAAAATGAAGAACACAATAAACTTAAAATGAAAGAGATTCAATCCTAATTAAGCTAATAGCATGATGATCTTATGGGGGAATTGGTGCCAATGAAGTGTTGCAATTGGCCCTTTCTCAATTCCTAAGTAGCAATGGTATGTGATGGAGAAATGGTCAAATCTCCAAAGAGATTTGAGCATAACCTTGTTGCAAATCTTGAAAGATGATTGATGGTTGATTGAAGTGGGCAAAATTGGCTCTCAATGTGAAGAGAGTAACTTTGCATATGATTGTGGATGAGAAATGAGGAAAGAAGTCTCCAATTTATAGACTTCAATTTGGAAGAGGTGTGCAAGATTGAGAAATGTGGGACAAAGGATAATCCAATGGCATTGTGCCACTTGTCCACGTGGTTGGAGGAGGAATGAGCATATTTTGGCCAATGTGCATGATAAATGCATAAATTTGAATTTTGAAATATTGAAATGACAAGGTGGATGAGAAGTCAAATGGATTTATGACCACTTGGCTCAATGCAAAGGACATGTAAGAGGTCTTAAATGTTTTGTTGGAAGGACTAAGTCCACTTGGCCTTTTTGAATTCAAATGAGGGAATATTCTCTTTTGATGCTTTGTGAGGGAAAATAGATGAATTAATAAATCAAAGTATTTGATTTATTGTGCAAGTTGCATTCTCTAGAGGAATTTAGTGAAAGGGGTTAACTTAATCATAGTTTTGATTAAATTAATGAAGAATTAGGTGATGTGACAATCTAGACTTAGATTTATGAATTGATTTAAGTCAAGAATTGAGAGGAAATGATTTACTAAATAAATAATTTGATTTATTTAATCAAGAAGGAAAATGTTAGATTAAATCAAATAAGGTTTAATTTATTTAATTTAATGAGAGGACTTTAGAGAATTTAATCAAATAAAATGATTTATTTAATTTAACAAATATGTTAGGTTAATTAAATTAAATTGATTAATTTAATCAGAGGAGTTGATAGACTTAATAGTGATTCATTAGATTAGGGGATAGAATTATGATGAAATGTTGAGAGTGTGATTTAAGAGGAAATGTTGTCCGTAAATAGGGATCAGGTGTGCCAAAACAAACTTGTACATTTTCCATTTCTACAGTATGCCTACATATCTATTTGGTTAATACAAACATTTTTAATTGATGGTGTCCATATTTTCATTATAAATCTATGCTTCAATAGATATAAATGTACATGGTTCGTTCGTTGAATTTTACTGCCCTTTTGCACTTTGGTCTCTTAAGAGACTTCACCAATACAATGTAGCTCAAACTATTTTGACATATTTGGGTGTAAGACAAGACCTTTCCTAGCATAAACCCACCCATCCAAATATTTTGGAATAGTCGGTTCAGTCATATAATGAACAAAACAAAAGTTACACAACTTTGTAAATTTATACTACATGTAACTAACCCGTTTTCCATCAACTAAAAACTCTTCACCATGAGCAAACAACTTGGAGCTATCAAAAACTAAGAGAGTTTATTGTAAAAGGTCCCTACTTGATCTTGTAGCCTCAGATGGAATGTTTTTAAGTGCCATAGTTTCTGAGTAATCGCTTGTCAATGTTTGTTGCCCTCCTGCACTTTGGTCTCTTAAAAGACTTCACCGATGCAATATAGATCAGACTGTTCGAGCATGTTTGGGTGTGAAACAAGACCTTTCCTAGCATAAACTCACCCACCTAGATATGTTGGAATAGTCTATTCAATCATATGAAAAATAGATTGAAATTTACACCACTTTGCAACTTTACACTACATGCAACTGACTCATTTTGCATCAACTGAAAACTCTTCGCCATGGAAAACAACTTGGATCTATCAAAAAAAAAAAGAGTTTATTGTAGAGGATCCCTACATGATCTATTAGTCTCATACATAATGTTTCTAAGTGCCATGGTTTTAGACTAATCGCTCATCAAAATTTTGTGCCCCTTTGCACTTTGGTCTCTTAAGAGACTTTACTAGTATAATGTAAATCGGGCTGTTCCACATGTTTGGGTGCAAAAAAGGACCTTTCCTAAAATAAATCCACACATCCAAACATATTGGAATTGTCAGTTTGGTTGTACGATGAACAACATTAAAGTTACACCACTTTGCAACTTTACACTACATGCAATTAACCCGTTTTCCATCAACTAAAAACTCTTCACCACAAGCAAGTGACTTGGAGCTATCAAAAATTGAGAGAGGTTATTATAGAGGGGCCCTACATGATCCCTTATCCTTAGATGAATTTTTTCTAAGTGTCATGGTTTCTAAATAATTGCTCATTGAATTTTTCTGCTCTTTTGCACTTTGGTCTCTTAAGAGACTTCATCGATACAATGTAGCTCAGATTGTTTTGGCTTGTTTGGGTGCAAAACAAGACCTTTCCTAGCATAAACCCACCCATATAGACATGTTGTAATAGTCGGTTCAGTTGTATGATGAACAAAATGAAAGTTACACCACTTTGCAACTTTACACTACATGTAGCTGACACATTTTCTATCAACTAAAATCTCTTCACCATGGGAAAACAACTTGGAGCTATCAAAAACTAAGAGAGGTTATTATAGAGGGGCTCTACATGATCATGTAGTCTCAAGAAGAATGTTTCTAAGTGACGTGGTTTTTGAGTAATCACTCGTCGAAGTTTTTTGCCCCTTTGTACTTTGGCCTCTAAAGAGACTTCACTAGTACAATGTAGCTCAAACTGTTTCAGCATGTTTGGGTGTAAAATAGGACCTTTCCTACCATAAACCCACCCATCTGGAAATGTTGGAATTGTCAATTTGGTCGAACAACGAATAAAATGAAATTTACACCACCTTGCAGCTTTACACTCCATGTATTTGACCCATTTTCCATCAACTGAAAACATACAATCATCATGTAGAAGAGAAAATATCACTCAACCATGATGAATAAACAAGTGCACTAAGAACACAAGGAAACTGGAAAGTTAATTTTTTTTAAAGTATTTCTACCTTGCAAGAATTTACTGAATGTGAATTTCGTCTAGCCATTTTCTAATGTGTGACCTACCAATATAATGTCCACAAATAGACATGTATGTAAAATGTGATAGCATAGACAAAGCTCACATGAATTTTTTGATGGAATGCCTTAAATAAATGTGGTCTCATGGAATGTCAAATCATTGAAAGAAAGGGGAATTTTTGTCAAATCTTATAATTGCATCTCCCTTGGCAGTAATGTATGACAAATGTGGAAGCATAGACAAGACATGTGAATTGTTTGACAAAATGCTTTGGTAGACATGTATGAAAAATGTGGTAGGATAGACAAGGTAGTGAGCTATTTGATAAAATGCTTTGGTATACATGTATGTAAAATTTGGTAGCATAGACAAGGCAATGAGTTTTTTGAGAAAATGCCTCAAATAAATGTGGTCTCATGGTGATGGACATGGTTGTTTGAAAAATGCCTCAAATAAATGTGGTCTCATGGTGATGTCCATCAGTTCCATGAGACCACATTTCTTTGAGGAATTTTTTCAAACATCTCACTACCTTGTGTATGCTTTTGCTTACTATTATGCTTTGATAGATTTTCCATGCATCCATAGTTTGAACAGTAACTTTAGAGAAAATTTGGAGCTCTGAGAGAGATAAAAGTCATGTCAATCCCATATGAGCACCACAAATTCGAGCAAGGTCACCGTCATCAGAGACCACCTGCGTATGGACCTCAGGTAAGTCGATCTGAACCTCTCCGTAAAATTTTTATGAATTTTTGGATGCTTTTTTTAATTTTGAAAATTTTGAAAATTTTGTTTTAGAGCATACAATAGATCTTTTAGCGCATAAGGTAGATAGTTTAGCACATCCAAAGTGGTGCATCTATGAAACCTGCCTGCGGATGATGATAGATTAGCGCATAGATGAACTGTTATAGCACATACACTTGATGAAATAGCGCATCCATGAATTTGCACATTGATTGACTGTTTTGGCGCATTCGTTTGACAAAATAGCGCATTCATGAAATCGTGCATCCATAGACTGTTTTAGTGCATCCATGGATTTTTGCTGAATTTCAATTTTTGAAAAAAAATTGATGCATGCTTGATGATTGTTGCTAGATTAGACAACAAATTTTATGCTTCTGAATATCATCACTAATTTAGATTTGATAAATTTGTCTTCACCTTTGAAAACAAATAGTATTGATAAATTTCCTTCCATGCGATATGAAAACAAAATAGAAATGATAGATTTGCTTTCCTGATTGAAAGTCAAAAATAGATTAAGTCACGATGACTGTTAAATTTGTTTCCATGCGATATGAAAACAGATTGAAATTGATTCAAAATTTGCTTAATGTACTGATTGATTGATGATAGCCATTGCTAATTGATTTGCATGCTTGCTTGGTGATATTGTAAAGGAGGAATTCAACCTCCTCCATATTAGAGACAGATTTCCGTAGACATGGGAGATGATTCCCCGACTGTCCCATGATGATTTGGGAGAGATAGACCAGTGTGACCTGAGAGCTCTATTGAGTATTCTACAGTATCGGATCAACAGGGCTCTACTGATTACCTTAGCAGAGCGGTGGCATAGCGAGCACAACACCTTCCACTTGTCGATAGGAGAGATCATGTTGACTCCAGAGGATGTTTACAGGATTTTGGGTATTCCTGTGGTTGGAGAGCTTGTGATTTATGATCACAAGGAGATTGGGAGTACAGATACTTTGAGATGGGTCTTCTAGGATCCTCATATATGTGGATATGAGCTTCCTTGGAAGGAGATGATGGAGAGATATGCCCCACTACCTTCGATTTTAGCAGGGATGATCGATGGTTTCCTTTGTCCTAATCACAGGTCAAAGGGACTATCAGTTGGGTGGGGGAGGATCTTGGAGGACATGCTTCTCCGCCATACCAGATATGCATGGGGATCATGCATGCTTTCCCATCTATACCATGACCTTCATCAAGTCATGTACACAGATGGGAAGAGTCTCTCTTTTGGGGTGACTCTTCTACAGATATTCGCATGGGAGCATTTTGCGATCACACGCCCCATTGTCAGGAGAGATCGCCCCCTCAGATTCCCATATGTTTATGCATACACAGGGCCCCTTTTCAAGCTGAGGCTGGGCAAATTGGAGTACTGGCAATAGGTACTTGATGATTTGGACACGGTCATCTAGCGACCATATGTGGATTGCGACCCATGGCAGGTAGACGACATAGAGTTACCATATGTGACGAGGCCTAGATACTTGATTGGATGCACCCCCTTCATTATTGAGATATTTTTCGGCCGAAGAGTTATGAGGTAGTTTGGATGGGTTCATATGATGCCATAGGGGATGGCATAGTATGCTAGGCATTGGGGAGATATACGAGAGTGGGATCTAGTTTTGACTATTGAGGCCGCTAGAGAGGAGTACTTTGAGTTGCAACCAGATGATTGGACCATACGACTAGAGGTCATAGACGTAGGGATGACGGATGACTACGCTGCATATTTCTACACACATCCCTTTCCCAGGTTTACGAGTCTAGATGAGTCTGCCCCATTGATGGGAGGTCCAATTATCCAGACAGGGTTACAGCAGCCATAAGGACATCCAGTAGCAGGGTAGCCACAGGATCAGGAGTAGGTATAGGCAGAGCAGGTTGTAGATATCAGTGGGGTGGCCATGGATGTGGATGATGAGAGCTCCGAGGCTGAGGAGATAGATGACTCAGATGATGGGGATGATGGGAGTGGTGGGAGGCAGAGATTTTTTTTTATATTCCCTTCATGATGAGGCCACGGACATCTAGAGCAGTGGGTTAGGCCAGTACTTCAGCACCGAGGATCACCATCAAGGCTCTGTCATAGGGACAGATAGATGCCTTACAGACTAAAGTTCAAACTCTGAGGAGTCAGTTAGCACAGGCCTAGGTGACCATCAGTTAGCTGCAGGGACAGATATCACAGCCACCACCTCCTGACCCACAGATAGCTCAGCTTATGGCCGAGAGGGACAACTTCTGGGAGAGATGCATACAGGCTGAGGGGGTAGCCGAGAGGTTACTGAGATCAGTGGAGAGCACCTCTATTAGAGAGGTTGTGGTAGAGGGATTAGAGACTACTCAGGAGGCTGAGTATTATAGAATGCACTACTTTGAGGCAGTGCCACCTGAGCGGCGGATAGCCTTCACTCAGTCAGGTACTCGAACTCAAACTCACTCACGTAGTCACTCCAAGAGTGCGACCAGGAGTGTGGGCCAGTCGGTTAGATGAGAGATCAGAGCCTCGGAGAGCAGAGATCCAGTGAGACCTGCTACCTCCGGTGGCAGTAGTAGCCATGATCCACAGTCAGATGCCCCTTAGCGATGAGCATTTTGTTGCACATATTGATGCCATTGTATGATATATATTTTTGAAATATTTGATATCCTTGTATTCCTAGATATTTGTTTTGATGAGATCTATGATATGCAGTGGTGATTTGATTATGCACATGTTATGGATGATTTGATTTTTATATGTTATGTCATGTATGATGATGCAATGATAATATGATATGATCTAAATGAATTTTTCTTTTCTTTTATGATGTATGCAATGAATGCAAAATGCAAGATGTAAATGATTTTAGATGAGATTATGATTCATGATGATGATGATGTAATGAAAATGCAATGATGAATTTATGATGTATGACACTGTGATGTGAAAAATATGAATGCAATTTTTATTTTATGAATGTGTGAAATATGCAGATGTATATGTTAATGAATGATGAATGATAACCATGCCTATGATGTAATGAATGCCTATGATGTATAATGATGGAAAAATGACATGATAAGGAATATGATAATGATATGAAATGATGATGATGATGAGATGTAACAAATGTCCAGTCTTACTCAACCATTGTCGAAAAAGATATTTAAGAATGTGATCCACCCTCAAAAATCTATTTTAAAAAGAACCTCAAAATGCAAATGAATTATGTAGTCCTAAATAAATTATGCAACCCTAAATGAAATAATGAATCATTCTCCTTGTTGCCATTTCCTGTTGTGTTTAGTTGTCATCATTGAGCCTTTTGATATGTTGAAAGTTAGTACAAGCATCAAAGGGTATGTTAGCACCAATGATGACCTGAGTATTGCTTTCATAATGTTTAATGTAGCAAGTCAATACAAGCATCGATGGTATAATTGAACCAAGATGACTTGAGTATTGCTTGCATAAATAGACAAAATTTAACCATTTTCCTATGCAAATTCCGAAATGTCATCAATGATCCATTGTAGAACATGTCCCACGACCAATTTGCATAATACTAATGATTAACTTACATACAACAATCAAAGAAAAATCATACTTCTTCCTTGCAATTCTAGTTCAGTACATCATTGAACCACTCAAAGATATGATGTCATCAAATATCAAAACAACCATTTGCAACTTTTGCTTTAAGTTTTGTCATTCATTTTATTCAAATTAAGATCATCCAATTTGTTTTTAAATCATCTGTCAAGATAATCATGTAAGCTCAGTTTAATTGGACAAGACTGTTATTTTCGATACTCTGATGCTAGACACACTACTGACTATCTGTTAGAAGAAGCGAACTCTCAAATCATCAATTGTTGTGATGGATAAACCTTATACTCTAACTCTCGCTAGACACAATTGTTGTGATGGATAAACCTCAAATCATCAAGCCATGATGTGATCCTTGTCGTTCCAAGGAGATGATGCAAGGTGAATGTGATGGCAAGATATGTATGCAATGTTGATGAAAAAGATGCATATGTAGAATGAATCCTAATAGATGAGAAAGTCGAATAAAATCACAAACGATGCCTATTTGCCAGGCTTTCAATGTTTGTTTTTATTGCACTTTTTTTTTTTTTCAGGACTTTTTATATTATTTTTTTATTTTCTAAAGTGTAGAACCTTTTCAGATGAATGTTGTTGATTGGATCTTTGAATAGGTCCCCTTCTGTTGTTGACAACTGATATGCCCCTGATTGCAACGATAACGAATGGGCCCAGCCAATTTGGTTCAAACTTGCCTTTCTTTTCCCGATCTTGTTGATTTCAAGGGTTTTCTCTAAGAACCAAATCATCGACTTGAAAATTTCATGGTTTGACTCTGTGATTGTAGCTACGGGACATAATTTTTTCATATCCATTCAAATGGTTTACCATAGTTTGACGTCATTCATCAAGCAGTTCTAGCTCTTGCAATCTTGATACTCTGTAATCTTCGTCATTGATCAGCCCTTTGAGTGATACTCGAAGTGAAAGAATCTCAACTTCCAGTGGTAGAATAGCCTTTGCTCCATAAACCAAAGCATAAGGAGTAGCTCCTGTTGGTGTACAAATGCTTGTTCGGTAAGCCCACAATGCTGGATTTAATTGGACATGCCAATCATGGCCTACTTCATTTACTGTTTTCTTCAAAATCTTTAGAATTGTTTTGTTTGAAGCTTCCGCTTGACCATTCCCTTGTGGATAATAAGGTGTGGAGAACCTGTGTTGGATGCGAAATTTTTCACATAGTTCATCGACATCTTGATTTTTAAAAGGTCAACCATTATCTATGATAATGGAGTTAGGAATGCCATATCTGCAAATGATATGATTCAAGATGAACGAAGAGATTTGTTTTCCTGTAACAGTTGTCAGAGGAACATCTTCAATCCACTTAGTGAAATATTCAGTGGTTGTAATGATAAATTTATGTTCATTTGAAGATGATGGATGTATCTTGCCAACCAAATCTAATCCCCACTAAGCGAAAGGCCATGTTGTGGTGAAGGGTTTTAGTTCCTGAGCAAGAGCATGAATGAGATTCCCATGAATCTGACATTTTGTACATTTTTTTACAAAGGCAAAAGATTCCTTCTCCATGGTTGGCCAGTAGTACCGTAATCTTACAAGTTTCTTAGCTAAGGTTAGTCCACTTGAATGTGTCCCACAAATTCCACCATGGACCTCTTGTAAGGCTTTGTCTGATTCATCGCGTTCAAGACATCTAAGGAGGGTACCATCCAGACCACACCAGTATAAGACGTTAGCAATTAAGGTGTAATGGGATGATTGATGAATGAAATTCCGTTTTTGATTCCTAGACAAGCCTAAGGGTAAAGTAGTATCTTTCAGGTAAGTGTAAATTTGGCCATATAAGGAAGAGTCAGAACTCGTCAGATGGCAAATGATTTTTGTTTCAGGATTGTCATGGGCAGGAGAAAATAATTCTTCCACCAGGAAATCGTATCATTTTTTATTCTCTGAAAATTGGAGTAGAGAGGCGATTGTAGCCATAGCGTCTGCTGCTTTGTTATCAATGTGTGGAATCTGTATGAACTGGATATTAACAAAGTATTTCTTGAGACCTTCCACCATTCTTTTGTAAGGTATCAACTTGTCATCTTTAGTGTGATATTCGTCATTGATTTGGTCTATAACAAGTTGTGAATCGCCAAAAACTTGAAGTTATGTGATTTTCCAATCTACTGCAATTCTCATACCGATTATCAATGCCTCATACTCAGCTATGTTGTTTGTGCAAGGAAACATTAGTCGATAATATTTTGGGATTGTATGTCCTTGAGGTGTAATAAAAAGGATTCCTGCTCCTGAACCATGTTGAGTGTAAGAACCATCAAAGTAGAGTGACCATGACTGTTGGATATCTACTGCAAAAATCTCAGCATTAGGAAAATCAACATGTATTGGATGCTCTGCTGGCCTTGGTGCTTCTACCAATTGATCTACAATTACTTGTCCCTTTATAGCTTTTCGATCCACATACTGAATGTCGAACTCACTCATGATCATAACCCATTTAGCCAACCTACCAGTTAAGGTTGCCTTAGAAGATCCTGAGAATCCATCCATCAATGAGTACATTGCATGTCTGGTAGTTAAATCCACAATCATATCAATGTTTGGTAAAGGAAAGTCGTCTTTAGGACATGCTTTGTTCAAATCCCTGAAATCCATGCAAATTCTGATCCTTCCATCTGGTTTTGAAACAAGCACAATATTGGAAATCCATTCTGCATAATCTATGGATCGGATGAATCCAATGTCTAAGAGTTTCTTTAGTTCCTCTTTAACCAACAATGCAACATGTGGGTGCATTTTTCTAAGTTTATGTTTTACAGGCTTTTCCCCCGACGTAATACATAGATGATGCATGATGAGATCTAGATCTAATCCAAGCATATCTGCATAGGACCATGCAAAACTGATTTGATTATTTTTGAGAAATTCTGTGAATTTAGGTACCTCTTCATTTGTCAGAGATGCAACCAATTGCAAAACTCTAGGTTTTTGCGTAGTACCTATATTGAGTGCCTCTATCGATTCAATCAAAATGGAAGATCTTTCCTGATAATATTCCAGAAGAGTGTCAAGTTTCCCATCCTCTGGCACCTTTGAAATGTTTTCACCATTGGATACGCTCTCTATTTTCCTCTTTTCTTGATCTAATACTACCTTTGTTAGGTTTTCACCATTAGATCTTTCTTTCATTTTTCTTTTTTCTTGACCTAATACTGCCTTTGTTAGGTTTTCACCATTAGGTCTTTCTTTTATATTATTTATTTCATAGCTGAGAAACTTGGCACTTTCCTGTCAAAAACCTTGATCTTGTGATTCCTCAGTGGAACTTGTTTCGGGATGGGATGAACAAAGAAAGTTTATTATCGTTTGGTCATTTGGGAAAGTTGGAACATCAATGGGTGCAATTTGTTCCCAATCAATGAGTTCGAGATGAACCAAAGGTAATGGATCATTAGGATAAGTAAGGTCATTGCATGTTAGGGTCATGATGTTATTGTTACTATTATTATGGGAGAAGTCTAAGATGGTATCCTCCTCAAAATGATCTATCTCACTTTGAATCGAATTGGTCTCACCAGAGTCATGGTTGCTTTGTATGACATATTCAAGCGGAGGTCTTGAGCTTTCTCCTTGTAAGAATTCCGATGAAAATTTGTTTATGACATCCACCTTTTTGTCCCTCCAAAATTTATCATCAAAGATGGTGTCCCATTCATATTCATTGGAGTCAGTGTCAGAATTGTTTTCTTGAATTCGCAGAATTGATTCAGCTATTTCTTTGTTAGATGGCCTCTATGTTACTTTTTCTTTAGTATCCTCACCATATCCCAACCCAGTTTTATCTTTTGGGTGCATTTTTTTTAGTTGGACAGGTTCGATAATACCTTCTTTTCTTTTACCTAGAGGGCCATTTCCTTCATAACCCATCTGTTGCATGATAGCATAACCTTTTCCATATCATTGTGCAGGTAACTTGATATGATGTACGGATTCTTTTTCATCTTTATAGAGCCAATCAAGAATAGCTCTATCTTCACCCTCAGTTTCTTTGATAAACATCCCATTGAACTTGGTGATGGGGGTTGAAGTTGAGGCTAAAACTGTTGCAGCTTGTTGTGTAAATGTTGATGGTTGACCATGAGATCTTGGTGATAGGGGTAGATTAGAGAGAGATAAAGAATATTCTCCCACCCCATCATCTTTTAATTTTAAGTTGGTGCCAAAATTGCTTATCATTTCTTGCACTTTTTCTTTGTTTTTGGAGGTAGAGATGGTCAAAGCCTCTCTATTATGTGGGATGAATGTGTCCTGAGTTGCTCTTAGATTAGAACAAGTTTGACTACTATTGTGATCATTGGGTATTGTTACTTCTTGTCCATCATATGGAAACTTCAGTCATTGATGATAAGTAGATGGAACAACTTGCATGTCATGGATCCAAGGACGACCCAATAGTATATTGTAGGTTAGATCTCGATCGAGAACTTGGAAAAAGGTATTCTTCACAACAGGTCCTACTCTGATTAGTAACATGATGAGACCTTTGGAAGTCCTTTCCTCATCATCATAGGCCTTGATTGTAATTTTCCTCCGTGGGTCTATAGAGTCTGTTGAATATCCCAAAGCTAGGACCAATTTTAAATTACAAATATTTAACCCGGCTCCCCCATCTATAAGGACACGTTTAATGCGGGCTTTGTGAACCATGACTTCTAAATAGAGTGATGAATTATGCGGATGGGTTATGGATGATTCATCTCTTTCAGAAAAAGATAAACATGTGTTGGAGGACAAGTGTCCCACCATGGCTTGAAATTTATCGGTATCTAGATCAAAAGATATAGTTGTATCGATGAGAGCCTTTTCCACAATGTCCTTATGTGCAGGTGATAACTTTAGAAGTTCCAAGATAGAAATTTGGGCTGATGTTTTTCGTAGTTGATCAACCAAATTGTATTGGCTTGGAGGGGGAATTGCTGCTTTAGATGAGCCGCCTTTGACAATGATCTTGGCTTTCCCCCTTGTCATGGCATTCACCTCTCAATATTCTGGCTTACCTTGGATTCGGATAGCATTGATTTGAGGGTCATCAGTATATATATGATTGATAATAATGTCCTAGATTTTATTAACATTCTTGCCCTTATCATTCGAAGATTCCCCTTTGTGATAATTAGGGAGTGGATTTTTGAATGCTTGATGATCATTATTGACATTATGTCCTTCAACTGTAATGGTACAATTATTAATCAAATCTTGAACAATACTCTTTAACCCTTGGCAACTATTTGTCTTATGACCTTTGCACCTATGATAATCATAGAAGTGTGAATCATTCCACGATGGTGGTTTAACTCAAGGTTCATAGTCTCTTTGTGGTGGCAATGTAACAGCGTTTTGATTCAATAATTCTTTGAGAATGGATTCCAAAGATTGGCCCAAGGGAGTGAAACTCTGTCGATTTGAAAAATATGATGGTCTGGGCACATTTGAATTTTGATTATTGCCAAAATTATTTCCACAATTGTTAGTTGTGTTTCCCTGGTTAGAAACATTGCCTTGGGTGCTAGAATTTCTAGTATTATTGCTACGTTGAACACCTAACACATTAAGAATGGTGGGATTTGTATTCATGTTGCTAGCACCTACTACCCCCTCATTTCCAACATTTTTATTTCGAGTCCAAAATCGTGACTTGTCATTGTTGTTGTTGTACAAATTTGAACCCTCTTTATCAACCTTTAGAACTCCACACTTGATCAATCCACCTTCAATAGTGATTGTGTTTTCAATCAATTTTTCAAATGATGGAGGACAATGAAGGTTTAGTCTGTAACTCATTTCTTGATTAAGGTTATCGATAAAAATCTCCATCTTTTCCTTTTCAGGAATAGGGCGAGAGTATCTAGCAAACATTCTTCTCCACCTTTGCAAGAATGTAGTGAAAGATTCCCCTACCTTTTGTTTTATTTTACAAAGATCAAGCATGGTTACCTGGTGTTGAATGTTGTAAGAGTATTGCGATATGAACTTATTTATCAACTCTTCAAAAGTTTTGATGGGGGGAGTGATCTTTGAAAGCCACTCCATGGATTGTCCACCCAGACTTTGTGGAAACAATCGCATTAGATAGGTATCTTCATGCGCAAATTCTAAGCTCATATTTCAGAAATCCCTTACATGTTCAATGGGGTCAGTTTTCCCATTATATCTATCAAACTTAGGGATTTCGCAATGTTTTGGAAAAGGAATCATTTGAAGATTTCTATTGAATGGATAAGGACATATTTCTTCCAAAACATACTTCTTTGGTGCTCCCCCTTGCATTTCTTTTATTTGCCCTTGTAATTCCTTGATCTGTTGAGTAAGGGCACTAAAATCGTCAAGAGGATTTTCAGGATTTTCTTTAATCCCTTCCGTGTCAAAATTGACACGTAACTTGGCTCCTTGAATAGCTAAAGAAAGAAAGTATCTTTCCTTGTTTCTTTCTAAAATCTTTTCCATGAGAGTATGGAATTGAGGATCCTGTTCTGCTTCTTGAAACTTTTCTTCCGTTAATTCCTCAATATTTGACATGTTAAAGGGGTTTTCCTCCCTCTCATTATTATCACCCATTTTTCTCACTATACTTTCCTCCTTTTCTATGTGCTTTTGAGATCTCGTGGTAACAGGCATAAGCTTACTCAAATCCTACTAACTTTGATCAAAGGAATGAAATAGTGCAATGGTGATGAAAGTTAGGATAGGATGAAGATTCTATGACTTAAAAGATTTTTAATCCCTAGCTCATGATTCCCTAAGTGAAAGGATGAAAATCCTGTTTGTGGGAATTAAACCAAAGATCGAAAATAAAGATGATTTTGCACTTTGTGAAATTCGATCTTAGCTTTGTAGAAAGATGAATTTTATAGATGCCTAATGTGATTGAGTTCTCTATTGCAGAATTTGATTTGGACGTGCAGTATATTGTGATTGCAAGTTGGTGAACATAAGAAGGATGAATACTACTTGATTTCTAAAAACCAGAAAATCACCTAGGCTCGAAAAATAGATGCACCAAAACAGATACTGAATGTGCTAAAACAAAGACCGGATGCACTAAAACAGAGACTGGATGCGCTAAAACAGCTCTGAGACCGACATGTTTTGACAGTTTGATAAAATTCTCTTGTTTTGGATGATCTTAATCTGATTGAAATGTGAAAAACATAGCATAGAAGAAAACAATTGTTTTGTTAATCCTAAAATCTAAACAAAGAGTGTATGTTCTTGAGATTTCCACAAGTTTTTGAATAATATAAACACTTCAGTTTGACTCACTCTTAATTTTTCAAATAGGTCATCAAAATAATCACAGCCCACAGCTTAAAATCGTGTCAACTCACACAGCCTTGTCACCCCCTAGAGGGCGCCCATATTTTTGTCTTTTCCAAGTGCGTACTCAAAGTGATGGAAGTGGATACTGAATCCCTTGAGCAAATAGTCTGTGGCAACTATATGGTGAGTGTCTTGGGGGCAAATTCTTCCCTCCCCTTGCACCGTGATTAAGATGATGTTTGGATACTAACTCGGTTGGCTTTCTACACTATGGTTCATAGTCAAGGTTTATGTTCGGCATGGCAACAAATAAACTCCCTCAGGAGACCTCCCAATCTTTAGAACAAATATTTTGGGGATGGTTATCTTTGCACACTGCCATCGAATTTTAGACTTTCCCTGAATTTTCTTTTGATTATAATGGGTTGGAAAACCTGGATTTGGTTGTTCCCACTTAGGTCATTCCCGTAGGGTGAGTACTTTTTCCCACTACGGTAGGCCTTCTAAAGGTTGTAATAAATTGAAAACATTGCATAAAAATGAAAAGGCAGTGTGGTATTTTGGTCACCCAGTTAAGGGGAGAGCATAGACCTATTGCCACAATCACAGCAAGCAAATAATGGTTCAATTTTAAATCCCAAATTAACAAATTTTCTATTCTAAGTGAAGATGTTGCTTCACTAAAACATGGGGTTCATTTTAACTAAAAGAAAATTATGTTTGGTGACTATCCTAGGATTGATTAATTCAAATTTAAATGTCTACCCTAGGATTGGTTCATTCTGTTAAAAATAGTATCAGAAAAATCCTGTCCACGGATTGCGTCGGAATCAGAATTTAAATTTTTACAACTGTATGCACCGAAATAGAATATGTATGCACCGAAACAGGTTATGTATGTGTCGAAACAGGTAACGTATGCGCTAAAAGATCTCATAGATGCTCGGAAATAGTCTCCGGATGCATCGAAACAGGCTATGAATGCGCCGAAAGAGTTCTCCAAGGATGCGTTGAAACAAAGTGTCTATGCGCTAAAAGAATTCATGTATGCACTGGAACAGGTCATGTATGCACTAGAACAATCATCATATGTGCTGAAAAAATCTTCGTATGCGTTGAACCGCGACTCGTATGCGCTAAACCACTATTTTTGTCCGTCACCTACCAGAAAAATCTGCAAAAAGAGAAATTAAATTGAGCTTGGCCCCATGGTGGGCACCAAAAATGTGTATGTTAGAATGTGTCAATTAAATTGCATATAAACTAGTACACCAATGAAACATTAGATTGAAGAAAACTAAAGAAATAAAGTAAATGCAAACTCTAAATAGCAACCTCTTCAAATTTGTTTCATTGTCCTCTATCTCCAAGGATTCACTTTAAGATGTTTGCTCTCAGTTGTGCAAACAACAACTTATAGAATGGCACTTGAGAGAATGAGATTTATCAAAATGCATATGCATGTAAAAGATTGAGCTTATTGAATTAAAATGCTATGAAATGCTTAAGATGCGACTATAATAACTACGCTTGAAAATGTGAGATTCGAGGTTCTTTTCAACTCATGAAAGGGCTGTATTTATAGATTTTTGAAGGTAGGAATTCGATTGGCCAAAATCGACGGTCGAGTTCAAACCTGTTAGAATGAATGGTGAGAGATTGAGAATTTGAAAAGAAGGTGGAATTTAGAGAGACAGAAAAATGAAGAGACAATTGAAAGTTGTCTCTCGTAATTAAATAAATAAATATTTAATTATGTGTGAGAGAAATATGAAAAGGCTTTAATTAAATATTGCAAATATTTAATTATGTGAGAAAAGAAAAAGCTTTTTAATTAAATATTAAGAATATTTAATTTTGTGAGAGAAGTGGGAATTTGGAAAATGATTTAATTAAATATCAAAAGTATTTAATTAAATGTGGAGGGAAGAATACCATTTAAATTTGGAATTTAAACTTATGATAATTAATATAAATAAATTGTAAAATTTATTTAATTAATTAAGAAGAAGAAAAGTATTAATTACATAAACTTTATTTATTTAATTAAATCAGAAGAATTAGAAAATGAACAATATAAATAAATAATTACATTTATTTATAAGTAGATGACTTAAGAACATTAATTAAATAATTCATATTTAATTAATTAACAGGTTCAATTGACCGTGACCATTTTTAGATGTGTACAACATCTATCAAAACATAAAAGGGAGCAATTTTCATGAGTGTTAGGGTTGCAATTACCTTAGTAGACACATGTGAAATGGGGATGCATAGAAAAGGCACATGAACTATTTGAAAAAATGCCTCAATGAGATATGTCCTTGTGGACTACAATGATTGCAAGATATGCACAAAATGGAAAATGTATGGAAAATTTGGTAGCATAGACAAGGTCACCATGAGACCACATTTCTTTGAGGTAGTTTTTCAAATAGCTCATTGCCTTGTCTATATTGTTTGATAAAATGCTTTGGTACACATGTATGGAAAATGTGGTAGCACAAACAAGGTAGTGAGTTGTTTGAAAAAATGACTCAAAGAAATGTGGTCTCATGGTGATGGATATCACCATGAGACCACATTTATTTGAGGCATTTTTTCAAACAACTTATTGCCTTGTCTATGATGTTTGATAAAATGCTTTGGTAGACATGTATAGACAAGGAACATGAACTGTTTAACAGAATTTCTCAATGAGATATGTCCTCATGGACTACAATGATTGCAAGATATGCACAAAATGGATTTTTTGAAAAGGCTTTAGAAAATTTCAAGAAAATGCAATTTCTAGGTGTAAAACCAAATTCCAAAGCATTTTCCAACATCCCCCATGCATATACCAAAATGAAAGCTTTGGAAAGGGATATGCACATCCATAAAAAAGGATTGGCAAATGATGTATTATACTACATAGTTATAACTACTCTCGTAAATATGTCTACAAAATGTGGAAGCATACACAACTTAGCTCAATTGTTTAACAAAATGCCTCAAAGTGATGTGGTCTCATGGACCACAATGATTACAAGATTTTCACAAAGTGGATTTGTTGAAAAATCTTTTGAAACTCCAAGAAAATTTAATTGGCAAGTGTAAATAATTGTGTACTTTAAAATGTGCCAAGAGGGGCTAAAGTTATAATGAGCAAACAGTGATGAACATGGAATTTGCATAATAACAAAATCAAAGCATTGTATTAAACATGTATGATAAGGGATGATAAAGAAACATAATAGAATTAAGGAAAATGTAAAGAAAATTTGTAAAGACTTGACTTACCTAAAAATTGAAGATTCAAATGGAGGAACTACCCAATTATGTATTTTTTTCTTCTTGAATCAAACTCCTCAACAATTTGATTTTTTCACAAGCTTGCTTCCTTTTCAACATTCAATTGTATATCACTCAAATATAGTTACTAAAAACAATACAAATAACTAATGTATAATGTTAAATTCCTACAATTCAATCACAATTAAAATTGCAACACTACAAAAATTGAGACTTGAATTGATATATATCAAATTCAATGTGAAAACTGTAGATATCGAAAATTGGTCTAGGCCTGCGAGTACATAATTGACATAATTTTCTATAGTCCATGGTCTTGATTAAATAATTTTTATTAATTAATTACCCTTTCTAACACATATTTCCTCTATTAATTATATACCCCTTTTTAATTAATTCATTAATTCATAAATAACCTTTATTCAACTTGATTAATTAAATAAATCATAATTATTTAATTATGTCACTAACTAATTAATTCTTCCTTCTTAATTAAATAATTTATTATTTAATTACCCCCTTTATCATACTTCAACTATAATTGAATATTCTTTATTTAATTATTCATTTAACCCCCTTTATCTATAATTAAATATTTATTATTTAATTATTCAATTCCACCTTTGCAACAATCAAATTAAATAAATGATCTTTATTTATTTAATCAAAGTCTCCTATTTTTGAATGTTGAATTAAATTAACATTTAATTCATATTTAATTATTTATGTCACATTCCTCTATCATTCATTTATCTAAGTCATTCACTCACCTTTAGATTCGAGATCTATTTTTAGTTCTCCAGTTTATCTCTACGAGAGGACTCTCTGTCACAACTAGTCATTTAACTAGTTCCAACTCATATGCATGATGTGTTTATTAATTAAATATCTTTATTTAATTAATTAACTCATGTTTGCATTCGAATGCATTAGTCTTCGAGTTTTAAATTTGTCTTTTGCATACAAAGTCTATTTCTTCTATTTTTGGAGATGAAGATATTGAACTCGTGTTCTAACTTAGTCTCTATCTACAGTCTTTCCTGAACTCGTGTTCTAACTCACATTCTAACTCACATTCTATCTGACATAGAACTCACATCGCATGGCATTCATCAATCTCATCCGTCGATCTCTCTTTCAATCTGAGTCGATCCTTCGAAAACACAAAATCTATAAAATGGCCTATCATAATCATTATTCCTCCTCCCAAAATCACATAATTTTGAGAAGAGATTCAACTTTGATATTTTTCTTAGACACTTGACAAAACTATACTTGCATTCAAACACATAAATCTGAGGGCAAGAATTAAAAAAAGGCAAAATGGAAAGGAACAATCAAGATAATTCGAAGGGATGAACGCATATTCGGTGAGATCATTTTGGTTTTATTAGTTTAGTTTATTTTCTTGTTCTTTGTTTTTAGATTTTAGATTTTAAATTAGGATTTAACTTTGTTTATCTATTCATGCAATTGCAAAAAAATCTATCATGTTACATTTGGTGAACTCAACGTGAACACGCTTCAAAATCCGCACATATTTTCGTCTTTCCATTTTTTCATTTTCTGTTCTTTTTTGTAGGGTTTTCATATGGTGCACTGCATTTGTTAAGGGAAATGACGCATCTGTATCCATGAGCCACATCTATGAAAAACAGCGACGCATCTGCCATCATAAGCTACATCTATGAAGTCACGAACCACATCTGTCTGTCAAAAACTTCGTGAACTGCATTCGCCTATCAACAAATTCGTGAACCACATCGGCCTGTCAATAGTTGAACTGCATCTGTGGCTCCAAAAGCCACATCTGCCTAGTAAAATTTTTTCATTTTTTTATTGATTTCCGTGCATCCATATTTTTCATTTTCGCTTTTTAGGTTGCTTGGATTTTCACTAATGTTTGTTTTAGTTGTGTTTAGGTGGAATAACATAGTGTTTACAGGATGAAGCTTTGAAGACAATTAAAACCAAAACACAATTTTCTACAAGACAAAAGCTAAAGAATAATGAACTACTGATAAATTTGCATGCAGGACCTAATGCCTTTGTGTTAATTTATTTATTTAAGCAAGCTATTGTTTGGTAGATAGATAATCGTCATGTGGGATTCAAATAAATTTTATGTTTGATAGATAGAAAATTGTCATTTGGATTAAAAAGAACCATTGTCTTCTTTGTCTGGTGCTTTTGTATGTATTTGTAACCCTTATGATTCAGTACACCGAAGTATCCTCTCCCCTTGCATAATCATGTGATCCTAGGTGTAAGAGAAACGGTTGTTGACTCTAGAACTTGGGCCTGTCTTGATGGGAAAAAGTACTCACCCCAAAACGACACAGACGATAGCACGCTAAAGCCAAGCGACTTCCAGCCGATATATAAAAGAGGATTCTTGGAGAAACCCAAGTATCACATGCACTATTCCAACGAGATGGACAGAAATGGACTCTCGCTGACATTGGATAGTGTCCCACGAATGGAATGCCCTTATTAAAAACCTTGTTGTAGAGTTACCAAAATCCTATCTACTTGTTGGCGTAGCAGGGTCGGCCTTGTGAAGCCGTCTTACATATTTACGGTTTATGTGTGGAAATGAAATGTATGCCATGGGAGTTTCATGGATACAGTAGCTTGGTTGCCCCATATAAGTGAGTGTCACTGAGCAGAGCTAGTGGGGTCAAGCTACTAGTCATTCGCCATAAATGTGCGTAGCTGGAGAAATCCAAGTAATAATTCAACAAGTATTGTCCTAAAAGCCTAGGTTGTAATTGTTTTTCGAGTCTTAACAGTCCATCCATCACAAAAAAAAAATTGAAAATACATTGATTGTTGTGTTGGTTGTTTGCTATATTCGTCAAAATCTTGATCAAACCAACAAAGTCAGTCAACAACTTTCGGGAAAAATTCAACTATCAAAAAATCTAGTCACATTTGTCAATTTAATCACCACATGTGTCATAGAGAGGTGCATATATTAGGGGAAATGCCACATCTGTGTGTCAAAACATTCACTTTTCATAGTCTACATATCACGAGTTGCAACTGTCACATTATGAGTCGCATGTGTCTTGGTAAACCGTATCTGTCAGTTTTTGAACCGTATATGTCTTAGTAAATCGCATTTGTCAGAGGATAACCCACAACTGTTAGAAAAATCGCATCTGTCAGAATTTGAACAGCAACTGTTAGGTGAACTGCATTTTCCTATCAACAGAAAACATTAGAAACCACGAGCTGAGTCCAAAACATTATTGTCACTATTTGCTTTAGGTTTTCAGGATCAACCTTGGATTAGAAATTGAAATTTTTTCTCAAAACCTTGCATCATTAGGTGTCATATACGTCTTAGTTACCATCATTAGGTGTCATATACATCTTCATTACCATCATTAGGTGTCATATTCATCTTAGTTACAGTAAAGGTCTTAGTCATAGTCATCCTAAGTTGCATGCATATAGATACTTCCTAGGAAACTGCATATCACAAAATAGATAACTTTCCTCGTCATTGGAAATGTTCATGTTACAATTTTTCGAAATCATTGAACCTTGTCACTTTAGTCACATCTAGTGGATCTTTTTAGCTCATTAGTCTAGTTTGAAAAATTTACCTTGTCAATTGTCCTTGTCATACAATCAGGTTCCTTGGTCAAAAACAAGTCTTTGCATGCATTTATTCCATAGGTGGTAGGTTATACCGCCTTAGACTCATTTATCATCCTAGTCTACTCACATTTTGCATATTGTTCATCTTGTCACACGTCATCTTAGCTTACATCCTTTTAGAAATCTTTTCACCGACATCATTTAGTGTCGAAAAAAATCCAAAAACATAAACATAGGTCATATCAGTTTTAGACATAGTCTGCATTACCCATTTTGAGAAAAATATTTCATGGTCGAAACAAGATCCCAAAAGAAACACAAAGCAATGACAAATCCCAACGAATTCATCAATCCGTTCGAAAACCAACCATCAGAAAGTAAACGACCACACCAGAATTTGCTAGAAAAACATGTCACTAGAGACACACATGGTCAGATTTAAATAGAAGACATAGATTCAGTAGTTCAAGATCCTAAATTTGCATCCTTTATGGATGAATGTTTGGAAAATGATCCCCAACGCTATCTAGCAAAGTTTCTAGTAGAAGGTGCCAAACTACCCATAGGATTTGATATCCATACTTTGCAAACACAGTCAACTCAACCAGCCCAAACTGTAACATCAACCGTCTCTATTCCCCAAATAACTACAGTGATACCAACAAGTATACCAACTCAAACATCGTCAATTGTAAACACAATCCATTTTAACATAACACAAGGTTTACATTTCACTATGGGCACAACTTCCTCCAACCCCTTTGGCACCAACACGACTGGTAAGAGATCCAAAGTTGGCAGGAATATACCTATACCAAACCAAATCATTCAGATAGGAAGCATCCCTATACCAAATCAGACAATGAAGATAGGAAGCATTCCGATACCAACTCAGACCATTCAGACAAGGAATATCCCTATCCCGAATCAGAATATTTTGACAGGATATATTCCCTTGCCCAATCATAACCCATCACAAAACATGGCTTATTAGAACACCTACACCATGTCTTTGACACAAGTCAATGTCCTTCAAAAAAAAATGCAAGCTCTTCAACAACAGATGGACAACATGTCTATGTCCAGAAAATGAACTATCTCAGCACAAGACCCATGCCCATGTCCATTTGATAAAGCACTCTATATGACACCTTTCCCCCATGGATACAATATACCGGTTTTGCCTAAGTATAATGGGAGAAAGAATCCTATAGAACACATTAGAGAGTTCTCAATAGAATGCATGGACATATTGTATGACCCCACATACTTGATGAGACTATTTCCATGAACCCTTGTCGGGATAGGACTAGAATGGTTCTCTAAATTACCATATGGTATACGATCTTGGGGTGAATTAGCTAAGAATTTTATCGAACATTTCGCCTTTAACATAGACAATGAGGTAACAATTGCAACCTTGTGCCACACAACACAAGAAGATGGCAAAAATTTCACCACTTTCTTCCAGAGATGGCGAAGTCTAGCTAGTAGATGTCCAGTGGAAATACCCGAAAAACAAAAGGTCACAATATTCTTAGAGAACATCACCCCAAATTGCGAAGTGATCTAAGGGTACACTATTGTACTTCATTCTCAGACTTGGTACAAAATGGAATCATCCTTGAGAAAGGCCTTATAGACAAAGGAGAAATGAAAGTACCAGGCAGAAATCCGGTTGTCCAACATCAAAATGCGCCAAATGATAGAAACAAATTCTGGTCTAGGAATAAGAATGTTACAAATGACGGCATTGTTGATGCTAAACACATACATATAGGACCAGTTATCACCCTTAGGGTTACAATCCCAATCAAGACATGATGAATAGTCTAGATCAATAAGCTAACTATGTCCAAAATTCACAACAACAAAGACCACAACAAAGGAGATTTCCTACACGTGAATTTACACCTTTAGGACAACCAATCGAGACTTTTTTCAAAGAGTTGATTAAACATAATCTTATCAAACCTTTGGAACCAAGAGAATATGATCCTAGATAGTTCAAACCTTCATGGTGGGATGATAACTCTTTTTGTGACTATCATCGAACCAAAGGGCACAACCTCCAGCAATGTCGTCAACTCAAGAACATCATACAAGACTTTCTTGAAAATGAAACCATAGAGGTTGGTGGGCAGAAAAACACTAAGAACAGTGATCATAAGGTCTTCATGAACCCATTACATGACCACACAAAAGAAAAAGCCTCTAGTTCGGGACCCCTGAATAATCCATCGGCCAACTATAACAATACCAAGTATGACTATGGTAAAGGAACGATCATAAACCACCTTCGAGCTGCAAACAAGAATGTCAATACTTTCACCATTAAAAAGCATCCAGAATGTAATGTAAACACGCGTAGAACTAAAATTACTATTCCTGGTCCTTCTTCCGAGCCATCTATGCAAACTTCCAAGTTCAAGTACAACCTTCTCGATCAACTGAGTAAAACACCCACACAAATATCTATCTTGGAATTGTTGACCTTATCACCTCAGCATCATTCCATTCTTGATTGAGCTCTACAGAACACAACTGTTCCTACAGACTTAGATGTCAATCATTTTGAAGAAATGGTGGGATATTTGACCAACTCGCATCATGCCACATTTTCTCAACAGGATTACTCAGCTGAAAATTCAGATCATAATGACCCCTTACATCTTGAAGTCTTAGTCCATCAAAACAAAGTCCGATGAGTCTTGGTACATGGAGGAGCAGGTTTGAACCTATGTACCCTTAAATTGGTTAAGGCATTAGGATTCTTAGAAGACTGTGTAGATACTTCAAAGAGTATAGTCATCAAGGCTTACGATGACCAGGAAAGGTCATCCAAAGGAGTTGTCACACTCCCTATTAGAATTGGCCCAGCGATCATAAACACCAGCTTCCAAGTCTTGGATCTCACCCTTCCATACAACTTGTTGTTAGGTAGACCTTGGATACATGCAATGAGAATCATCCCTTCAACATACCATCAATGTCTCAAGTTCCCCTATAATGGCACAGAGATCACTATTGATGGTGATCCAGATCCTTTCCAATATTGTACAAGCCTAAGGGACCTCCCGTAATGACAAGTACCTATTAACCAAGAGCCCTCATCATCCACTCTATCCCAATACATTGACCCATCACATCTCACTAAGTCCATTTCATTCCAGCCACCATCATCCACTCCTAAACTCGAGATCCAAGACAAGGGTTGTGGTGAATATAATATAAAGGCATCATACTGCATCAATCAACTGATTCCACCTAAGGCATATGGCCTACACATGGCAGATAGAAGATAGTCAGTGGTCACATTTCATGTTCCCCCTATAATGACATTAACCAAATGGGGAGAGTTAAGTGAAGAAATTGTGGATCAAGGTGATTCCTGGTTGTATCAAGAAGAACATGAATACCCCTCCTCGTCTATTCAAATAGCCAAGGACTAGTATGGAAAAGGATTCAAGATAATGCAAAAGGAAGGCTATGATGGGCATAGTGGGTTAGGACTATATCAAAATGGAAGGACAAAATCGATAACTGTCTACCCATGACCGAAATACTTAGGGCTAGGGTGTCAACCGCTTAGAATTGGGTGTCATGGTACTTCATCATTTTTTCAAGAGGAAGTAAGTGCTTACGCAGACATCTAGACATCTCATGAACCACTACCCCCAGTTTTTGACAAACCCCCAGTCTACGACAAACTTCCAATTTATGATGAATCCCCTTACTCTAGCGATGGTGAATGGGAATCCCTTTCATCTACTAGTACCATGAATATCAATGCCCTATTTGGAGAATTGGACTGCAACATGAAACTTGTACCAAAACAATCTAGTCCTTGTCCTAAGAAACACTTGTCCAAAGCAGAATGGCAAGAGAACTATTATTGGGAAACCCTTGATCATTCATCTTGGGCACCTAAAAAACCATCTTTTGACGAATCGGACCTCACTATAGTCCCACATCAGAGTATACCTACTCCTAGGAGGAAGAACAAGAAGGAGTTGGTCCAAAAATTATGCGACCATGTCAACCATTTTATACTTGCCTTGTCAGTCGATACCTTTAAGAACTTTGATGATGACATGCCCCTTATCTATCTTGAACATATCGATTGGGATCAACAAGGTACACCTATCATAGATACATTCGAGAACGACGAAGCAATTTCTGAGTTCATGGGACTTAGAGAAGGCATACCAAGAGGGGATCATAAGGTAGGTTTTACCATAGACTTGGACAATAAAGCATATTTTAGGGAGTTTCTTTAAACCTCTAGTCGCAAAAATGAGAATGAAAAGAAAAAAGACAATGAAAATGAAAATGATGAGTCCCTAGGTGAAAACCGAAAGGCACCTTTGGATGATGACAAAGTCAAAAAAAAGGACGTATCCGAGGGCGAAAACCTCTCAGAGGCACCCAAGGATAGAGGTTTAAATATTCTCCCCTTTGAACAGGAAAAGTCACCGATGCTAGTAGAAGAATCTGTTGAAGTCAACATAGGTATAGAAGAGAATCCTTGGAAGGTATATTTTGCAGCTTCTTTAACAAAGACATAAAAACATGAGTTTGAGGACTTCTTCATAAAGAGACAAATAAACTTTGCATGGTCATATGCTGACATGCTTGGGCTGGATCCAAACCTAATATTGCATCATTTACCACTATAGCCAGGTATCAAACTAGTCAAACAGAAGTTGAGGAAAATGCATCCGCAAATTGCTCTATTGGTCAATATAGAACTTAAGAAACTCTTAGATGTAGGATTCATAAGGACAATAGACTATGTAGATTGGATATCAAATCTTGTACCAGTGACTAAGCCAACTAGGGGCATTCGCATTTGCACTGACTTTAGAGACATCAATAAGGCATGTCATAAAGATGACTTCCCTTTGTCGAATATCGACATGATAGTAGACCTTACTGCAGGATACGAGATGCTATCCCTCATGGATGGTTTCTCTCAATATAACTAGATTAAAATAGCACCTGAAAACCAACACAAAATAACTTTCATGTGTCCATGGGGCACATACTGTTGGAATGTTATGTCGTTTGGACTTAAGAATGCAGGAGCTACCTATCAACGGGCCATGACTATGATTTTGCATGACTTTGTACATACTTTTAAGGAAGATTATGTAGATGATATTATAGAAAAATCAGAAATGAGAGAAGATCATTTGAAAGTATTAGACAAGATATTCTAGAGGCTAGAGAATTGCAATGTCAGGCTAAATCCAAAAAAGTGTGTCTTTGGGGTGAAATTAGGAAAACTGTTAGGGTATATCATCTCTCGAAGAGGCATTGAAGTAGATCCAGAGAAGGTAAGAGCTATCATAGAAATTCCTCCTCCAACTGGCATTGGTCAAATTAGAACTCTATAAGGAAGATTACAATCAATTAGGCGTTTCATAGTACAACTGGCGGATAAAATACATCCATTTCAGCATCTACTCAAGAAAGGAGTACCGTTTCTGTGGACAAGTAAATTTCAAGAGGCCTTCTAGCAAATCAAGGACTATTTTCTTACTCCACTAGTCTTAATGCCACCTACAGAGGGAAAACCATTGATACATTACATCTCAGCAACTCAGTCGGCATTAGGGGCTCTTCTCGCACAACACGATGATCAAGGTCATGTGAGAGCAGTCTATTATATCAGTCGTACCTTAGTGGGCTATGAATTGAATTACAACAACATAGAATGTGCTTGCCTTGCGGTAGTTTTTTCTACCCAAAAACTTCAACACTATATGCTCAATCGACAAACAATGTTAGTTGTGAAGATTGATCCACTTAAATACCTCCTAAGTAAGGCAGCTTTAACAGGCCGATTGGCTAAATGGGTTATGATACTTAGTGAGTATGACATTCAGTATGTCGAAAGGAAGGCTATAAAAGGACAGGTGATTGCAGATCAACTAGCTAATGCACCTATAAAGGCGGACCATCTATTAGTGGCATATTTTCTAGATGAATTTCTCTTCAACATTGACATTAAAACTGAATGGAAACTATACTTTGATGGGTCACATACAAATCATGGTTCAGGAGTTGGTATCTTATTTGTCACACCTCAAGGTGATTCCATTCTCAAATCATTTAGGATTGCTTTCCCTTGTACCAACAATATAGCAGAATACGAAGCCTTAGTGACAGGGTTAAAAATGGTAGCTCAATGGAAAATTAAGAGCCTACATGTCTTTAGCGACTCTCAACTTGTAATCCAATAGGTAAATGATGACTACAAGACTAAGGATGAAAATCTTGCACCTTACAAGTGAATGGCTAATAGTTTCAAAAAATATTTCAATGACATAACTTTTCAATAGATACCACGTATCCAGAGTAGAGCTGCAGATGCTATGGCAACTATGGGTTCCTTGTTGGATATTTCGAGTAATGTGCCTAAGTTTGAGTTTCTAGTTGAACAGCTATTGGTCCCCACTTATGATGTCCCTAGTACTGAGATAGTGTGTACCATTGTTGGTCCTACGTTCCCTTGGTATAAAGACATATTTGACTATCTCACTGACCAAACCTTACCCCAAGACTTGTCCAATAACCAACATCGAACCTTCATCCAAAATTCAGCCAATTACACCATCATCGAAGAAACACTATATAGACGTACCTTAGATAATGCCCTAATGAGATGTCTCGATCCTGAAGAAGCACAAACAACTTTGCGTGCAGTGCACGAGGGTATATGCGGATCTCATTTGAGTGGTCCTACTCTAGCCCACAAGATTATTAGACTAGGTTATTATTGGCCTACGATGGAGAAAGACTCATACATCTTTATAAAGAAATGTAGACAATGTCAAATACATGGAGACTTGATAAGAGCGCCAGCGTAGGAGCTTTGTCCAATTACTTCACCATAGCCCTTCGCCCAATGGGGACTTGACCTCATAGGTAAGATACACCCTTCATCATCCAATGGCCATAAATTCACCATCACCACCACCAAATACTTCACCAAATGGATTGAATCTATTCCCATGACATACGTAACTGGCACACAAATATCTAAGTTTATCCTAAACAATATCATTTGTCGGTATGGTGTACCCCAATCCATAATCACAAACAATGGCTACCCATTCAAGAACCAAGAAGTATGCCATTTATGTGAAGAATTCCACATCAAACACCATTTCTCCACCCCGTATTACCCACAAGGTAATGGCCAAGCTGAGGCATCTAATAATACTATTGTTAGAATCCTTAAGAAGACTATCAATGACACTGGTCGTGACTGGCATCTATAGCTTAATCCTGCCTTATGGGCCTACCACACAAGCATCCGTACTCTCACCGGTGCCACTCCATATTCCCTTGTATTCGGGTTCGAAGCTATCTTACCTATTGAGGTTGAAATACCTTCTCTACAGGTATCCTTGAAGGGTCATATCGACGATGAAGACTACCATGTCTCTAGGTTACAAGAGCTAGAAATGCTAGATGAACGAAGACAGAAAGCATTAGATCATTTACAAGCATATCATAATCATCTTTGTCATAGTTACAATAGGAAGGTTCTCAATAGACACTTTGACATTTGTGACCTGGTATTAATGGAGAATCCTAAGAACCAAGTTGAATGAGAAAAGCTAGGAAAGTTTGAACCTAACTGGTTAGGGCCCGTACATTGTCACAGAAGCCTTTGGATCAGGAGCATACCAACTCTCTACTCCTGAAGGAGAGCCGCTTTTGTCCCCTTTCAACAGTCTGCATCTAAAGAGGTTCTATGCTTAGTCTCTGAGAATTCGTGTCTTAATCTGGAAAAATACAAAAAAACAAAAAAATGGTTACCTAGATGAAAACTTGGCAAACAAGCATCTTTGTAACACCAAAAAAATTGAGAAAATAAAAAAAGTAAAGAGAAATAAATTCGTCCAATAGTGAAAACCACTTCGGTGGCGCTATGGATAAGTACCATGGTGAAAACCTGGCAAATAGGCACCATGTGTAGTCAAACTCACCCTTCCGTCTACCATCATTCTAATCAGACTTTTTCACCATCACTCATAATAAATGGTTGTCTTATCCATTACTTGGAACGATTGACATCTAACGTCCATTCCATCTTATTACCCCCTCCATCTTCCAAATCTTATTCCCGACTGGGGGAAAATCCATGTTTTATGCCCTAACACCTTGTACATAATGTCACACCATCGAAAATATCCTGAAAAGTCCAAAAACATTAGAAAACTCCAAAAAATCCAAAAAAAATCAAAAATGTCAGAAAATTCCAAAAAACAAAGTCAAGTCAATCATGTCTAATCAATCATGTCAAGTCGGTCATGTCAAGTCAATCATGTCAATTCGGTCATGTTAAGTCAGTCGTAGACATAGTCGAACTACATTGCCTCTGTGACTGGGACGTAGGCAAGGCCATTAATCGATGTGCCCCCGAGGCATTAGGTCAGTTAGTCTAGGCTTGTCATGTATCACACACATTAAAATCAAGACGCTTTGTATATTCAAAGTCATTGGTCATTTTGATCTACAAGGTCTCTATGTGTACAACGTAGGCAAGGCTAATCAATTGATGAGCTCCCGAGACCACACTAGTTCAGTCCAATAGGGTTCATTCACAATCACTATCACACAAGTCGCATATCATAGTTTAGGGTATCGTCTCATGTCATACACGGTCAACACTGTCTACACACACAGAGTTTATCAGTCAAGGAATCAAAACAAGTCAAGCAACAACATGAAAAAACATCTCAAAGTCATCAAGTCAATATCAAACACATTGTCAAAGTGATCAACTTATGTCTTACGTGAGATATGTCTTTCTTGTCAATAGACGTCATCACATTGTCATAGTCTCATGTGGCTTATCACTTCAACGTCATCAGACTCCAATGTCTTATATGGCACATGTCTTTCTAAAACTAGGATTTTTCATGCCTTATACAGAAGTCACCAAGTCGAAACCAGACTCAGCGTCATATGCGGTATGTGTCATTCTCTCACATTACGCTATGTCCAACATCAACATCAAACAATCCCACAAGATCAAGTTTTGGCGAATACATTTATTTGGCTTTATGACTTTATATCTTATTTTGTCTTATCTTATTATCGATTTATGAATTGATCCTGTTACTAGCTTTCTCAATGATGTCCCTTGAAGGATTTAGAGAAGCAACAATGTCTTGGGACTCTTTTTCTTTGGCTATTGTCTGTCAACCGTCTTTTTAACTTTGGTTTTTGAGTCATGTTACTAGCTTCCTCAAGGATGTCCAATCAAGGATTTAAAGGAGCAATGACATCTCATGACCCATCTTTTATCTGTCTGTTGTCTATGGTTTGTCTCAACAAAACAACTAGGGCATCTTATCCTTAGTCTGAGTTAAGACACTCCTTGTCTACGACTATCTATTTTTCATAGCTGGATAACTTTGTACACTATCATCTATCTCATATCATAGTGTGTACTATCCATCTATGTCATGTCCCGCCCAATGATGATAACAAGCAAGTATAGCGTATTTGGCAATATATCGAAGATTATATCTTTTTCTCAATCAATCAACTTTCATTATATCTTTTTCTCCGTCAATCAAACTTTAATTATTTCTTATTAACATTCTGAATTGATTTCATCCTAACATTTCTCTTCTTTGACATAAAGATAAATTCCTGTGACACAATAACAACATTAGATCATTTGCATTAGCATAAATTTCACATGGTTGCATTGCATTTCAACATATAGATAGTCACATTCATCTTCATAGCATTTTACATCATTACATAATAGGCATTGCATCATCATAACATACATAAGGTAAACATTGCATGTACATATTACCATCACATATAAATAAGCATCATATAGACATTTGCATTCATTATCTTTAGTAAATAGAATCATCCATAATATCATTATAAAATGCATAACTCATAAACATGTAGAAACGTTTCATTCATAACACATGTATATACATCATCTAGGAAACATAATCATGTAGAAATAAAGCATCATCCATAACATAGAATTGCATATCATATAGAAGCCACCAAAATCATATATATATATATATCGCTCAAATAGTGTGTCACAGTACAATGTCTGAAGGTATCCATAAATAAAGCATGAGCTCGCAGGCTCTCTGATCAAAATACAAATGTCTACAGTCATCGTGTCCCACTACCCCTACTGTCACATGGTGATGGTGGTGGGAAAAGACTTGAAGGTGCTCTCTGCGAGGTGGAAGGCCTATCATATGGACCTGTCCTTAGAGGTCCTACCACCCTCCCAGTACTCTGTGTTCTCTAACTCCTAGTATGACCCCTACTCTGACTGTGCACCTTTGAAAATGTAGGAGTTCGTCTCTCTGTCGGCACTACTGCCTCTTAAAGATCCCTATAATAAGTGGCTCTCTCCACCGATCTGACCAACTTTCGCACCATGCCATCAAATGAGGACCCACTGCAAAGGTGTCTAACCTCTATGAACTGCTGCTCTATCTCATGTCTTCGTGCTATAGCCTAGTCTCTCTCCATGAGAGCACTATCCCTCTTTGTATGAGCATTGTCCCTCTCTACATATGCACTGTCCCTCTCTGTGTAGGCATTGTCTCTCTCTAGTCTCATCGCCTCAAACTGTGTAGTCATAAGTCTGAGTCTCTCCTCCAAAGCCTCCCTGTCACCATCTCTAGGAGCATCCTCATCCCGTCTCCCCTCTACTATCCGATCTCTGAGCTCTCTCTCCTGCTCCTCCATCAGTGCCTCCTCCTCAACATCATCCTCAACATCATCCTCTCCATATCCTACCAAAATACCCAAAGGGTCTATAGCCACATCCATATCTACATCCTCTGCCACATCCTCTACTGCAACATCTACCGCTACATGCTCCTCTACCACTACCTCCGCTACAGCATGCTCACCCCCAGCCTATACATCCACTCTCACTTTGATGTCTGCCATCGATACATCAACTGCTACTGCCTCCTAAATAGGTGCATGTCCACCTGCTTGACCCCCTCTCCGTCCTCTCCGTCCTCGTCTCCCGCCTCTACCTCCACCTCTACCATCATCTCCATCACCTCTACCACCAACTCTACCCACCCTAGCATCTCCACCTCTCTGTCATCCTCTTGGCCCTGTGCCTCATCTCTCGACTGGTGCTGGCTAGTCAGGATCTGTATAAGGAATCGGTCGATGAACCAACATGCATCGTATGCAGCTGTAGTCCCTGGATCTGCTAATCCATCTCTCCATCCCCATTGTACTAGCTGTAATGCCTGTATGTCTACCTTCACAGTAGCCACTGGAATCATGGGTCCCCACCATGGAACCTCTGTCGATGACCGAGCAAACTCTGCTCTACCCCGAGGCTCATCCTGAACCTCCCTGAACTGTCTCAGAACTCTGTTTAGTAGATGTCACTCAATAATGTGAACACTCGAAACAATCCTCCCAATGAGATACTGTGTCTATCTATAGAATGGAAAATGTATATCCTCATCCACCCACTCCTCACAATCCATGTAAGGTCTCCATGTGAACTGATCAAGAATATCCAAGGCATGTCGCCAGTACCCTGTGTCTCCCACATGGGTCTGCGTAATTTGTCCTGTATATTGAAACACATACGAGCGTCTCTCCTCTCTCTCTACTGTAACTAGAGGACGGAAAATAGCTATCCTCTCCCAACCCCATACCATCAACAATGTCATCCCACAGCTCAACGACTATGCATCTCTATAGGCAATGTCATGTAAATGGAAGTAAAACATCCCAAGTAGACGTGGACCCCATGCATATCTCATCTCACTCTCCAACATGCCGACCAACATAGCTCCCCATCCCACTAGAAATCCGTGACCCCATATGTCTGGAAGCACTATACCCCCAATCAAGGTACATAGGATACAATCGATCCAATCGTATCTATCTGCTAGCATTGGCCATCTAATCTCGTAATGCTTGATCCTGAGCCTACCAATGTCATCCACTTGATAGAACCGTGCTAACTTCATCAATCCTCATTGGGTATCATACATAAGCCACTCACCTCTAATAGGTAATCTCAGAATCTTGTACACATCCTCCAATGTGACAGTGGCCTCCCTAGTTGGTAAATGAAACGATGATGTCTCTGAATGCCATCGCTCGCAAAGTGTCGTCAACATCCCCCTGTTCGCCTGAATGGTAGGCATCGACAAACAGTGATGAAGGCCTAGCTTCCATAGAAGCCGAATCTCTACAGATGTCAACTTGTCTCTCAGGTAAAATGTGTCTGGTCGGGACTCCCACGTATAAATAGGATCTAACAGTACCTGCAATTTAACCATGATGTCAACATTTTTCAAATTTTCCTTGCAAATTTTTTTGAAAATTTTACCAGTCAAATGCGACTCACTTTTACAGATGCAGTGCATTTTTGCAAATGCATTGCACAAAGCCTCACATGCGGTGCATATTACATATGTGTTGCATGTTTTCTACAAACCCTTTCTGACTACTGCACATGTGGTTCAATAAACCACATGCAGTGCATTTTTGCAAATGCGGTGCTCGAGATCTATTTTTAGTTCTCTAGTTTATCTTTGCGAGAGGACTCTCTGTCACAGCTAGTCATTTAACTAGTTCCAACTCATATGCATGATATTTTTATTAATTAAATATCTTTATTTAATTAATTAACTCATGTTTGCACTCGAATGCATTAGTCTTCGAGTTTTAACTTTGTCTTTTGCATACAAAGTCTATTTCTTCTATTTTTGGAGATTAAGATATTGAACTCATGTTCTAACTCACATTATAATTTAGTCTCTATCTACAATCTTTCCTGAACTCGTGTTCTAACTCATGTTCTAACTAACATTCTATCTGACACATAACTCACATTGCATGGCATTCATCAATCTCATCTATTGATCTCTCTTTCAATCTGAGCCGATAGTTCGAAAACACAAAATCTATAAAATGGCCTATCATAATCATTATTCCTCCTCCTGAAATCACATACTTTTGAGAAGAGATTCAACTTCGATATTTTGCTTAGACACTCGACAAAACTATACTTGTATTTAAACACATAAATCTAAGGGCAATAATACTTAAAAAGCAAAATGGAGAAGAACAATCAAGATGATTCGAAGGGATGAACGCATATTCGGTGAGATCATTTTGGTTTTATTAGTTTAGTTTCGTTCCTCGTTCTTTGTTGTTAGATTTTAGATTTTAGATTAGCATTTAACTTTGTTTATCTAGTCATGCAATTGCAGAAAAATCTAGGATGTTACAAAAACTCTATTATTTCCTCCTTCCTAAGTTGGAAAACCATAGAAAAGGTGGTGGAAAGTTGATGCAAAGGTGGTAGAATGTGAAGACTTTGCATATGCACTTCACAATAGGATCAAATATCTTTTTTTTTTCAGAACACACACATAACTGAGAGAATAACAAAGCATGTGGTCCTAGATCATGGGTGTGTTGATTTTTTTACCATTTTTAGAGTAAGCCAAAATGTGCTTGCATTATAACTCGAGCACATTTTAAAATTTCTATACAAAACGACCATATTCCAACTTCTTCAAAACACACTCACGTTATGAAAATTTTGATTTCCTAAAGGTTTCCTAACTCATTGTCTCATCACCCACCCCTCTCCCCCCTCTATCTCTCTCACACCTATCTTTCCCCTATGTATCTCTCCCCTCTCTCCCTAGGCTATAGGCCTCTCACCTCTATATCTCTCAAATGGATCTCTAGTTATTTCCATTCCTCTCCACCTCTCTCCCTCCTCTTTACCATCTTTCCCTCAAGTTGTGAACTTCACTCTCATTTTTTTCTCTCTCCCCTCACCTCTCTATCTCTCACCTTTGTCTCCCCCTCACCTCTCTACCTCTCCTCTCTCTAGGTCTCCCAATCACTCCTTGTTTTCCTCTCCAGCCCTCATCAGACATATAGGTCTCTCACTTAACCCTAAACCCTATCCCTAAAGCATCAACCCTCAATGCTTAAACCTTAAATCCTAAACCCTATCCCTAAACCCTCAACCCTAGACACTATGCCTCAATCCCTAAACCCTAAACCCTATCCCTAAAGCCTCAACCCTCAACCCTTAACCTTTAAATGTTAAACCCTATCTAAAATCCCTCTACCCTCGACATTATACCTTAAACCCTAATCCCTTAGCCCTTAAACCCTAATCTCTTAACCCTATCCCTAAAGCCTCAACCCTCAACCCTTAACCCTTAGATCTTAAACCCTATCCCTAAACCCTCAATCCTCAACACTATACCTTAAACCCTAATCCTCAACCCTCAACCCTTATCCACCCCTCTCCTCCCCTATCTCCCTCACCCCCATCTCTCCCCTATCTCTTACACCCCTCTCTACGTAGGCTATACAAAAATGGAATGGCATATTTAGTGTATAGAATGCATCAAAGAGAAGCTTTCAATAACATAGTTTCAAGGAATGTTGGTTGCAGCGACTACCTTGGTAAACACCCATGCAAAGATGGAATGTGATGTAAACCAGTGCCAAAATGGGAGTTTGAAATTTGAGTGCCTCAAAAATTTCAAGCCCATGCAGGTAAATAATTTGAATTCATGTTGCAGCTGTGACATGCTCTGGCAATCATACATGTAAAATGGAAGCTTCGGGATAGGACATGGCATCTATCAAAGCATAGTCAAAAGGGGAATTTGGTCAAATATCATAGTTGCAACTATTTTGGCGGACATGAATATAGAATGGGAAGTCACGAACTATGTGACAGAATGCCTCAAAGAGGACTGTGAATGGATTTTTGGCGATGCACAAAATGGAGTCCGTTGAAAAGGCTTTTAGAAACTTCTAAGTTGATGCAATCGGCTGGTTGAAAGCGGATCCACAACCTACACCGGCGTCTTCCATTTAGTGTGTAGAAATGATTTCATGGAACGTGCATGAATACTCATCAAAGCATAAGCACAACAGTAAAAGGGGGTAAAATATTATCAGATTATGTAATCACAACTACCCTAGTTAAAATGCATGTAAAATCATTAAATGGTTTCTAAAGCTTGCACACAGAATATGGAAGCACTGACATGGCTCGTGAATTGTTTGATAGAATGCCTCTAGAGAAGTGTCATTTGGTGAGTGGAAATGTTTACAGAGTATCCGCAAAATGGAGTTGAAAGGCGTTGGAAATGTCTCAACAACCACAAAAGATAGCGACCTTGGTAGAGATCTATGCAGAGTGAGGGATGATATCACAGTGAATGCAATAATTGTCTGCATGCACATAATGGAAGCCATGAAACAACATATAGGCATTGATAAAAATAGAAAAGGAGATCCCCAAAAGAAACGAGACGTTATCTCATGGAAATCGATGATTGCAGAATTTACACAAATTGGATTTGTTTAAAAGGTTGTAGAAACTTTCAAGTAAATGTTGTGTGTGAAATGGAGAAACAAAGACAATGTGCTGGCTCTTTGTTGAATGTCTCAAAGAAACATCACCGCATGAAACGCAATGATCACAAGTGGTGTATAATATGAATGCAATGAATGCTAGATAAGAAGAAAATGGACAAAGGGGGCACTTCTTGAAAACATTTTTAGGAAGGCTTTCAAACAAATGCACGTATGGACGCAGAGGTAGAGGATATGCACAAAATGCATTTGTTTAAAAGGCTTTAAAAACTTCCCGCAAATATTATTGGCAGGCGTAAAGCTAAATTCCACAACCTTCGCCAGTAATAACCCTTGCCAGTGATAATGGGAAGATAATTCACGCGAACAGTTTAATAGACACTCTTGTTCCATATTTTTTCTTAAAGTGCTTTGTTTAAATTCGGGTGATCCATTCAATGATATGGCCTCACCTCCATCATCTCTGCATAGGTTCTATCAAACTGAGATTTTAGTAAAAATTTAAAAGGAGTCTTCCCCAACTAGCAATAAAAAAATATAGAAATACAACTTTATATTGTTGGAGATACATGCAGGGGTAAGCCTTGGCCTAAGTATCAATGTCATAACTTTACAGTTTGCGATAGAAATGGAAGACATGAGATCAAATGCAAAGAGAAATTATTTGGTCAAACCATAGCTTACAATATGCCAAATCGGAGTGGAAAACTTGTTGGTTGCCAAGGGAAGGCATTTTCTTTTCTTACAGTTCTCGACCCACAGAAAGTGAACACACATGTGCAGACTCACATTTTTGCAGATGAAACAAAAAAAATATTTAAGTAGATGGAGGTTATTGTTGGAATTTATTGTTTGCCCCTAAGCCTCCTGCCGTTGCTCCACCTACCTATCAGGAGCTGTTTTCTCTTTGCCAGTTTTGGGATCTCCATCCCTGCAACTCCTAACTACTCAGAATTGAATGAGGTAGCTGATTTTGAATTTGGCATTTACTGTGGTAGGTAATTTCAAATTTTAGAGGGAATGTTTTGAGAAAGATAAAAGGAATGAAGGCGGTTTTATTTTGTCAATTGGAGAAGTCAGTTTTTGCAGAAGCAAGTGATTTGCAGCAAGAAAAAAAGTTGCAACAGCAACAGGGAATGTTCTTAGAACATTTTGCAGAGTGTTTGCAATGAGCAGAAACCGCTCTTAATCACTTAGTGATTTCCAAGAATAGCAGATAGTTGCAGTCGAGTTTTTGACAGTGAGCTCTAAACAGCTCCTGATTGTTTATGAACTGGTTGAGCAGTTCATAGCTCCCAAAAGATTGTAATAGGTAGTTGTTTAGTTTGTTTGAAGTTTCATGTTTTATGTATTGTTCATTTCCAGTTAGCTCAGTTAATAAAAGAAGAAAATACTACATGTCTCCTCTTGTTTGTTATTCCACATTTTAGAGATTTGGGTATTTCCAGTTTAGTTGGAAATCAGAGCAGCAGCTCTGTGTCTTGTTTGTTTTTTTGGATTTTAAAATCTTAACATGGTATCAGAGCCATAGGCCCCATTTCCTTGTGAGTTTGGGCATTATTTTTTTCTAGGTGTTGAGTTTTTGTTGTAAGATACATGGCTAGATATGAAGCAAAGAGTTGGTAGCAGCCACCATCCTTTAATGGACAAAACTATAATGTTTGGGCCAAGAAGATGAAGACCGTCATGGTCGCCAATGATTTGTTGGATTTTATCATAAATGGGTTCGTGGATATCACTGACCCAGCTACATTTACAGCTCTCACAAACAACCAGAAGACCTAGTTGAAGGAGCAGAGAAAGAAGGATGCAAAAGCTTTGAGTTTGATCAAACCAGCCTTGACAGAGGCCATTTTTCCCAGAATAGCAGCAATTGAGTATGCAAAAGAAGCTTGGGAAATCCTTCAGACCAGTTACAAAGGGACTGATAAAGTCAGAGGTGTGAAGCTCCAGTTACTTCGAAGAGAGTTCGAAGTTATTGAAATGAAGGAAAGTGAGTCTATTGCAGACTTTCAAACAAGGTTCTCGGGTTTGTTAAACAAGCTGAGAGAAAATGGAGATGTGATAGAGGAGAAGAAGATTGTTGAAAAACTCCTTGGATGTCTACCCACGAGGTATGATCCACTTGTCATTTCTATTGAAGCGGCGAAGGACCTTTCTACTTTGACAGTCGATGAATTAATGGGTTCTCTCCATACCCATGAGCAGCACCTAAAAAGGTCTGCTACTTCTTTCCAAGAGAAAGCTTTCAAAGCTCAGTCAAATGCAAGAAGCAAGGGGAGAAGTAGAAATGGCTCCCGAAGAGGTAGAGGCAGATCTGGTCAAGGAAATGCTAGAGGAGAAAGCTCAAGACGAGCAAGCAGCCAAGAGGGAACAAGCAACTCTCAAAACAACTCCCGAAGAGGCGTGAAGAATAGCAGTTTGAATGGGAGAAGTGACAAGAGCAACGTGGAGTGCTATTACTATCACAAGTTTGGATATTATGTGAGTGAGTGCTGGAAAAAACACGATAATCAGAAAAAACAAAATGCTAATGTGGCTAATTCAAATGTGGCTAAAGGCAATCAGTCCACAGCCTTCATCATGTGCAACATTGGTGAAGAAGGCAGCCCCGAAGAATGGTATTTGGACAGCGGTTGCAGCAACCACATGAGTGGTAATGAAAGTTTATTTTCTTTCATTGATAAAAATGTTAATTCTGAAATTAGAATGGGGAACAATGGAGTAGTTCCTATGAAGGGCAAAGGATCTATCATAATCCACACCAAGCAAGGTGAGAAGAAGGAGGTTCAAAATGTGTTCTTTGCATCGGGGTTAAAGCATAACCTCATGAGTGTTGGACAGCTAATCCAAAATGGATACAAAGTGTTGATGGAGAAGGGATGATGCGTCATCTATGATAAGAATGAGAGGACGAAGGAAGGTGTTTGCCTCAGTTTCAATGACAAAGAACCGGATGTTTCTGTTGAAGATTGAGATGTCCTTCTCATCTCAATCCATTGTTGCACCTCTCATGGATGGAAAATGTACAGCAATACAACATGCAGCTCTCAAGAGCACCATTGAAGACCCCTCTGAGCTATAGCATCTCAACTATGGAAATTTAGGCTATGATGGTTTAAGTCTTTTGTCCAAGAGCAAAATGATTGATGGTTTGTCAAGTATAGTAGAGCCTAATGTTAGATGTGAGGCTTGCATTTTGGGCAAGCAACATAGGAAGCCCTTTCAATCGGGAAACTCTACAAGGGCAAGAGCATCATTGGAATTGGTGCACACGGATTTGGTAGGCCCTATGTAAATCATGTCTATTGGTAATAGCATATTTTTTATGACCTTTATTGATGATTTCAGCCATAAGACATGGGTCTATTTTTTGCAGCATAAGTTTGATGCATTTGATAAGTTTGTATTGTTCAAAGCTCAAGCTAAAAAAGAGAGTGGACACTTCATTAAGGTCTTAAGGTCAAATAGAGGAGGAGAGTATACCTCCAATCAATTTGTGAATTTTTGCAAGCAAAATGGCATCAAGAAGGAGCTTACAGCCAGTTATACTCAGCAGAAAAATGGAGTGGTTGAAAGGAAGAATAAGACCATCATGGAAATGGCAAGGAGCATGATGAAAGCAAAGGGACTCCCAACTAAATATTGGGGATAGGTTATAGCAACAGCTGTTTATTTGATTAATAGAATTCCAACAAAGGTAGTTTGTGACAAGATAGCTCAAGAGGCATGGACAAAATGTAGATGGATGGTTCAGCACTTAAGAGTGTTCGGTTGTGTGGCTTATGCACATGTGCCTAACGAAAAAAAGGCAAAAATTGGATGAAAAGGGAGAGAAGTGCATTTTCGCGGGATATTGTTTAGAGTCAAAAGCCTACAGGTTGTATAACCCAATCAACAAGAAAATTGTTATCAGTAGAGATGTGGAGTTCTTAGAAGATCAATCATGGGATGGAAAAATCGCTCTCGATCGCTCTGAATCACTCCCGAATATTCTTGATGTTGAAGAAAAGCAACAAGAAGTACGGAATGATGATTTGGTGGAGCCAACAATTGCTCCTAATAGCTCTGTACGAGCTACTGAAAATTTCATAAATCACTCCCGATAGATCATAATAGTTCTTGATCTAAACAGACAGAAAGGCAAGCAGCCACAGACAGCTAGAGAATGGGTCGTAGAAATAGCTTTTGATCACTCTCAATCGCTCCGAACCCAGCCTGTTCAGCAGAACAGCAGCAATAGTGAGAGACCCTACTCTCACCTCCCTAATGCCAAGAAAGATCAAGAGTCTAAGGGAGATCTACCAAGATGAAAGGTATGATGAAGAATTTGATGAGAACATGAATTTTGCATTGTTTTCTCATAGTGATCCAATTTATTTTGAAGAAGCTTTGAAAGAGGATAAATGGTGTAAGGCCATGGATGAAGAGATAGATGCAATAGAAAGGAATGGCACATGGGAGCTAACTAGTTTTCTTCCCAACAAGCAAGTTATTGGAGTGAAATGGGTCTACAAGACCAAGAGTAATGTCGAAGGAAGAATAGATTGGCACAAGGCATGATTAGTTGTCAAGGGGTACAAATAGCAGTTTGGGAGAGATTATGATGAGACATATGCCCCTGTTGCAAGGTTGGAAATTGTGTGGACAATCATAGCAATTGCAACCCAACACAAATGGAAGGTATTTCAAATGGACGTGAAGTCCGCCTTCTTAAATGGAGTGTTGAAAGAAGAAGTTTATGTGGAGCAGCCTTTTGGATATGAAGTTCCAGGTGAAGAACACAAGGTCTATAGGCTAAAGAAGGCTCTTTATGGGTTGAAGCAAGCTCCATAGGCATGGTACAGCAGGATTGACTCATATTTGATGAGCAATGGCTTTAGCAAAAGCGATGGTGAGCCCACTCTTTACATCAAGGCAGCAAATGGTAATATTTTGATTATTGTTTTGTATGTAGATGATCTTGTTTTTACTAGGGATGATGATTTCCTCATTGTTGGTTTTGAAGAGGTCATGAAAAGAGAATTTAAAATGACAGATTTAGGTCTCTTGAGTTATTTTCTAGGCATAGAAGTAAAAAAAATGCATAATTGTATTTTTATCTCTCAAGAAAAGTATGCAAATGAGATCTTGAAGAGATTTAGGATGCTTGAATGCAAGTCTACCCCAACACCAACAGCCATAGGTCTTAAATTGAGCAAAGAAGATTGCAGCAGCAATGTGGATCCAGCCATGTATAAAATTTTGGTTGGATGCTTGATGTATTTGACTGCAACTAGGTCGGATATAATGCATGGAGTGAGTCTGATTTATAGATTCATGGAGACTCTGAGAGACACCCATTGGTAAGCGGGTAACAGAATCTTGAGGTATGTGAATGCTACCAAAGGATATGGAGTGTTGTACATAGCAGCAAAAGAGTATGGACTGGTTGGTTACACTGACAGTGATTGGGCAGGAAGTTTGGATGATAGGAAGAGCACTTCTGGCTATGTATTTCATTTGGGTTCGGGTCTATATCATGGGCTTCCAAGAAGCAACTTGTTGTTTCCCTATCAATAGCTGAAGTTGAGTATATAGCAGCATGTCAGGCTATTTGGCTGAGAAGAATCTTAGTAGATTTGAGAGAAGAACAAGAGGATGGAATAGTGATCTTTTGTGATAATGTTTCATCGATAGCCTTGATGAAAAATCTTTTGTTTCATGGAATAAGCAAGCACATTGAAATCAGGTATCATTTCATTCGTGAATTGGTTGAAGATGGTGAAATTAAAATGGATTTTTGCAGGTCTGAGCAACAGCTAGCAGACATATTCACCAAGCCATTGAGCATTGACAGTTTTGTGCGCCTAAGGAGCAGATTGGGCATTGTTGGTTTAGATCAGGTTTGGTCTTGTTGTTTTGTTGGCTCAATACAAAGAGGGAGTGTTGGAATTTATTGTTTGCCCCTGAGCCTCTTGTCGTTGCTCCACCTACCTATCAGGAGCAGTTTTCTCTTTGCTAGTTTTGGGATCTCCATCCTTATAGCTCCTAACTGCTCAGAATTGAATGAGGTAGTTGATTTTGAATTTGGCATTTACTGTGGTAGGTAATTATGAATTTTAGAGGGAATGTTTTGAGAAAAACAAAAGGAATGAAGACATTTTTTATTGTCACTTGGAGAAGTCAGTTTTTGCAGAAGCAAGTGATTTGCAGCAGAAGAAAAGTTACAGCAGCAACAGGGAATGTTCTTAGAACATTTTGCAGAGTGTTTGCAATGAGTAGAAAGTGCTCCTGATCACTCAGTGATTGCCAGGAACAGTAGATAGTTCCAATCGATTTTTTGATAGTAAGCTCTAAATAGCTCCTGCTTGTTTATGAACTAGTTGAGAAGTTGATAGCTCCCAAAAGATTGTAGTAGGTAGTTGTTTAGTTTGTTTGAAGTTTCATGTTTTATGTATTGTTCATTTCCAGTCAGCTCAGTTAATAGAAGAAGAAAATACTGCATGTCTCCTCTTGTTTGTTATTCCGCATTTTAGAGATTTGGGTATTTCTAGTTTAGTTGGAAATCAGAGCAACAGCTTTGTGTCTTGTTTGTTTTTGGATTTCAAAATCTTGACAATTATAGCGGTTGCAGATTCAGATTTTGTTTGTAACAGAAGAGGGGCAAGCTGATTACACGGGAACATTCAAGGTATTTAGAGGAGGCTAATATGTCAGAAGTTACTCAGAAAACTTCTTGTCACAAATGAATCACTAGTCTTTTATATGATGAAGAAAACCTTGAGGAGAAGATAATGAGCAAGACGAGTTGCATGAGTTATGTTGTAACTCCATGGGAGAAGGTTTGTCCTATTACAAAGTTTATTACACTTAAGCTATTCTTTATGGAGATCATGTTCAAGCACATGTACATAAGGGGGTTGAAACCATATCAATTGATCTTCAACATCAAGTTGTAGGGTTTACTTGGGGATTGCAAGGCAAAAAAAAAAAAGAACACTCACTCATAAAGAGAAGACAAAGAAGAAATTGCAAGAAGATTTTTTTGGAGGATGAGATTAAATCCTTTCAAGATGCTACACTAAAATAGAGTAAAAGGGAATGGAAATCAATATAGGGGAAAGGAATTCCTTTCTGAGATCCTGTGACATCCTCTCAGATGATGTTGACAAATCTTTCAGAAATTTTAATGATCTTTTAATTTTTGTTTGGGAAACTCGATCTTATTATGATAAAATTGAATGCATAGAGCAGGGCTAATTGATTCATTCATATTAATGAAATTATTGATTTTTATTAATTAATTAATTATGCATTTGTTATGATTTGCAGGCGATGTTGAGACTTTGGAACTAAAAGGGGAGATTTCAAAAGAGAAGGATTATCAAACTATCTGCAAACTGAAGACATGGTAGGTCGGTTTGGAGTAATTTTTGGAGAAGGATGTTGTTTTACATCATGCAAGATTAAGGACTCAAAGTCAAACTGGAAATTTGCAACAACCAATTGAAGCTAATCGAAGTCAACCGAAGTCAAATGAAAGCTGAAAATAAAGTTGTCTTAGTGGAGAGATTGATTGCATGCAAAAGCTACAACTTTTGATGGACTATTTTGGAGGGAATCATGTAATCAATGAGCTATAAATTGTCAAATCAAACTCATTTGAAGAGGTTAGACACTTAGGAAATTAGTTAGATACTTTTTCTTAGAAGTTTCAGCTAGTTTAACAATAGAGTAGACAATGGAGTTTTCTGCATTTTCAGTTAATAGAGTCAATCTAGAGACATTAGTTTTCATACATTGGTGAAACTTACTAGTATTGTAAATGTTGTTTATCTATCTCATCGCAATAGAAACAACTGGATTTAAACTTGTTTTAGTTTATACTCAAGAATGGTATTGGTCTTATTAGCTATTTGATTTGAAGTTTTTCAAGGAATGAATAAAATTTTATCTTTTATTTTGTTCGAATTGTGATTTGCAATCTACTATTAGTGTTTGCTCTGTGAATGAATGTGATTGAGTATTTGTTACATGTTGATTTGTTCTACAATTTAAGTTAGGAATTCCTTGAAGAAAAACGAGTTTGGTTAATTAGATGAATCAACATTTATTTCTCTCTTGCATCCTTGAGCTATCTTTTTTCTTTTTTTTATCCATCGATTAGAGTAGGTTTAGATAGGAATTTGATCTTGCATAAACCAAGAAGCTCAATAACCAGCAGGCCCCTTGAATATTACAACATCAGTGACCACTCAGCGAAACAACAATGTTGTGACCCAACACACGGGACCTTGAGAAGTGTTTGATTTAATGATCATTCGCTTCTTTTAGGAGAGGTAAGGTGATTACATCTTTCCTACATGTTGTTGTATCAATATGGTCATCAACACTAAGGAGTAGGCATCAATCTTCTCCTATATCCTTATGCATTCATGAAATAAAATAATGAGGAATCACACTTCAATGTTGTATATTAGTTTAGGTATTTTTGATATGTTCATGTCTTTCCATTAGAGGTACAAGAAATTTAATATTACAAACTTATAGACTTCAAACCCTTATTGTATTTGCATGAACCATTTATCTACCTTTTCCACTATGATAAATCTATTATTCTAAAAATGCTTTAGATTTTGTAGAGCTTGAAGTGGGAGAGATTCATATGTCTCTCATTCATTGATCCAACATCTTAATAATTATTTTAATCATGGAATTGCAACCCCTTAAAAATAATTAATAGTAGGTTGGATAACCAACAAAGTGTATGGAAAATGGAGGGGAGAGGATTTCCTTGCAAAATATGGGTGAAAATGGATACTATGGTTAATCAAAATAGGATACAAACATACAAGATGTTTGTTCATATCGTGATGTGACAGGATGAGAATGTGGTGTGGTACCATAATAGTCTAATTTAGAGTCTAACATGATAGATGATAAAATGTAAGACATGTGAATAAAATAGACAATTATATGATTGATATATATATATATATATAAACATGCAATATGTAACATCATTATAATATAATTTAAATAACTAGAAATACATTTTTTTATAATCTAAATAACTTTATTGAATTTCATTCCAAACCCTAAATTTAAATTAAAATATCAACTATTAAATAAAAATAACAATAAAAAATAAATCTTACATTTAAGAGTTAAAAAAGAAGGTGCAATACCATTCCATTGGATGTTCACATTCTGGAAGCTCTGACTGAGATGATCAATTTCCTTTTCATTCTATGTTTCCATTATCTAAATTACACAACCAAAATCCAAGATAAAACAAAATATCAAAGGTGAGTATCAGCACAAATTTGAAAGATTTAATTGTTCTGGTGTGAAATTAAAACTGAACTATCAATCAGATCAAACTATGGTTTTTCTTTGGGAAGGCAGTTGCAAAGCCTCCTTAACTACAACTCTCTATTAAATTTCCTACAAATTATTTTTGGTCCATTCCAACCCCTAATAATAGCTAGACATAGTATTTCAAATAAAACTAAATTAACAGAAGTTTAATAAAAAACATTACACAAGAATAAATTATATATATCTGTGTACCATATGAACATCTGATCTATTATTTTAACAACTGACATATTCTCCCTAATACCTGTTTCCCCAGTTTCCACAAAGAGAATACCTGCCCTTTGCAGTGGAAAATATTGAAAAAACAGCGTTCTTATCTAACACATTGTCAGCAGACGATCTGAGAGTATTTTTTTATTCATGTGTATATTTTCTGCATCCCAACGTGCTGCCTGTCTATATATACAATTCGTGTGCTGACCAAAACTATAAATTTTTAAAGCTTTTTCTATTCATATGGACGTCACAGTACAGCACCTAAGCAGCAGTCCTATATTTTTATTTGTAGAACCCTCGAATAGAGTTTATTTTTATAAAATAACACGCAACTTCCATTGACAAATTTGCAGAAGAAACTAGTGGAGCCTGCTCATTGTGACATGCTGTAGAAAAGTATTGTCATATGGACTTTGCACCACCAGTTATCACCAGTTATCTCACAGATGACAGTTTCACCAGGTAGCACCAGTTATCTCATCTAACGTCAGCACCAAAGACCAAGTAATTACTTGGCTAATTGCTCAAGTTATAAGACTGATTATATAGGAGCAGGCCTGGAATTTGATGGTTACCCTTGGCTGCTTATGAAATGGCAGTAAATTCTGTTTGTACTTAAAAAAATATAAACTGTCGAGTATATTTAATTTAATTCTGTTATAAGGGCTTTGCAAATAGATTTCGTAAGAAAGACATGAAATTGATTAGGAATAGCATTAAAAGTCTAAAACTTGCAGGATTTTTGGTATAATAGAATAATGAATGTATTTGTATAAGATTTAAATAGTCTCATCAAATCTATTATACTAATTATCTCAAGTCCACAAATGATCTGAGTTTTCCATCAAAGAACTTCACAATAGCAATGATTATCTTAGAAAATAATTTGAGATCCCATTTTTAAAACTGGTAGTTCTTTTGATTAAAAGATTTGTATTTTTATATCAAAAATACTATTACCCAATATCTAAATATAAAAATAAAATACCTATTTAAAATAGGTGTCAAGCAATTAGTCAAGATGTATCAACTAAATGATGGAGGGCTAGTTTCAAAAGGGAAACTTATCCTTATTACATTATTGGTACCAACATAGTTAGGGGTATTGTAGGTACTATAAAATAAATGGGATGAAAAGAAGAGAAGGGAAAATATGGATCTAGAAGAATGATGAAAACAAGAAAATCTCTTCTAAAAGGATTTGATTTTCATGTTGGGTTCACCAAAATATACAATATTCTAAATATACCTTACCCCAAAAGTGATGGCATGGAATTAGAACATCACATTTCATTGCACCATTGCTTGATGACGAAGATCCAATCAAATGACAAAAATTTGAGATGAATATCTTCTTCTCAAACTTAGGGATTTTGACGAGTTACAACATTATCGTTGATATGAGTCACACCACTAGAATCATTTTCTTCATGAGGAAGGAGGTTAAGATGGTGTATTTTTGGTCTTTTGTGTGGTTGGATGTTGAGCTATTGGTATGTTTGTATATTCTCTTATAATTTATTAGTACTAATGTTAAAATTCTTGTGTCAATGATTTGCACGAGTCATGTTAATAGATAGGGCTCTATTGCATGATGTTCTTCTCCTACTTGTATATATTCATTAATAGTGGTTTTGGGTTTGTGTCTCCCTTAGTCATTCCACTACTTATAGGGTTTCTACTACATCTTCTCTTCCTATGATCAATTTTCTACCTCCATGATTACAACTCTATTATGCCCAACATGCATACACCTTTTGATGGTGAAGGTCTAGTTTCTAGGGCCAATATAGGCATCATTTCCTTATAGGATCATGTTATAGCTACAAAGTTTTCTCCTATTCATTGGGTTTCTAGTGTAATAATGCTTGGTGTGTCAAGGTCTAGTGTTTCTATCTTTCTTGTTGTTGGTGTGGCCCTCATATCCCAATCTATTTCTATGGGCAACAATGGGATCTTCCTCCCTCAGACTAAGGAGGGATCGAAGGAGAATGACTCGAACCATGACTCTAATGAGATGCAGGACAATGAAACTAATGAGGAATAAATTGAAGAGGATGATGATATTGAGGATGTTATGGGTTATGACCATACTTTTGAGGTGGCATTAGAGGTGCATATTTTTTCTAACCCTCCCTCCCTTGGCCCTCTGGACAACATGAATGACAAGAAACTTTCCCCCCTTACATTCATGCCCACAACACTAATGAAAAATACAAGGAGATCATAAAGAAGTTGTAAACTAGAGTGCTTGAGCTAGAAAATATGGTTTCCAACAATTTCAATGATAGGATTGCATGACTAGAAAATTCCCTTCCAAAGATTATCAAGCTAACTCGGAGATTTATGCACAAGTTTGATATGGGTATTGTCTTCGGCCATTCAAAGATCAACAAATAGAAGAAGAAAAGAGCTAAAGAAGATGAGGAGGAGAAAATGTAGGTTGAGAATGTTGATTAACAAAAAGATATGGAGGAATGGAAAATCTCCCTTGATACCCTCTTGGATGATTGGAATCTAATCTATTAGATGACTTTTGTGTTATGTTCTTGGACTTGTTTTGTTTTTTGTTGTTCTATTATTTCATTGGGCCTATGTGCCTTTTGTTGTTTTACTGGGCATGTGTGCTCACCTGTTATTTATTTAATAAGTTTTTAATTTCTTTAACTCTCAAAATCAAGGCACTTTTCCTACTTTTATAATAAAAAAACATTAGGATCTTTCTGTCACATTTCCCCTAGTCTATTGGTTGGAGAAAATTCAAAAATATTTTATGTGGAAATGGATATTTTTGGTGCCCCCTTTGGTCCAATGTGATATTCTCATCATGGAAATGTTAATCCTCTTTCATATTCTCTCTCTCTCTCCCCATTATTGCTTGTGGTTAGGAATTGGTTGAAAAAGAATGATTTATGCTTGTCCAAGCTTGATTTACAACTTTAATAACTTTTGTTCCCTCCTAGACTTGCATAAGTGGGTTTTAGAGTTATGGAGGCCTCTCATTGATGGTGTTATTAATTTTTTCCTTGTTCTATGGGTTTCATTATCCCATGCTTTCTCTCTCTAGATTACTTTGAGGTTTTGTTGAATGGTGAGTTGTGGTTGTGATGTGAGCACTCCTCTCTCAAGATGTTTTTCCTTCTTTCAACCCTATGATTGAATCTATGTGTTGTGCCTATTTGAGTAAGGTTTCCTTACCTCCCTCTTTAATTATAGGAATATACTTTCTTAAAGGATACTAGCAATGCTATTGTTAATTTTTGAAGGGAGATTTAAGAATATCTAGAATTGGCCACTCCACCTTCAGCCAAATATTTTTGGACATCAACATCTCCAAGCCTCTTCATGGAGATTTCATGTTGATGGTTGACAATAAGAAGTGGATTCAACCACTATATAATGAAAACCTACCATTCCATTACAAGTGTTACTTTACTACTATACATCTTGTTTATTTTCTATACCCTTGTTATCATACTATAATCCCTGCTACTTGGTGGTGCAAACACCTATCTAGTCATTTAGCTATGGATAACCCTATTGTTTCCTCCAATTTAGTGTACATGGACCCTACATCCATATCAATGGATCATGTTTTTATGGATTTTATTACTATAGTGTCTTTCCTCATAGATAAAGTGGTTTTCATTTTTTTTTGACCCATGAGAGAATCTCTTTATAATTGGTGTAGAACTCCCTTGCACTATATATCCTCTTTAACTAGGAAATGGGCAAGGGGGGACTCTTCTCATTTAATAGTGGGTGGATTCTATGTTTCATTCAACTTCCATAGATATACTTTTTTTCTCATTGCATGAGGTGACCTAGGATGAGGTGGTGGCTCTCTACAAGATTGATTGAGTTTCGAAATGATGTATATTGGATGCTTTTTTTAAGGAAGGGACAGAGATATTCCAAAATCTATTTTACAATGTCATCCCTAGGTTAATTTTGTGAAGATTGCAAGGAAGATGTCAAGTGTTATATAAGTTTTAGTTTCCTATTGTTTCTAGGCTACAAGTTTTTGGTGGTCTATCTTGTGGTGTGGGTTAGTTATTTTTCTTATAATTCGCATTTAATCATTGTGTGGCAGCTTGGTTGTAGTTTCACTATTGTCTAGCTTCTATGATATATTTCAAGTTTTGTATAGTGTTTCAAGGCTCCTTCAAAACCTATTTTATCCATATATTAAAAAATAAAGTTTTATATTCCCTAGGAAAGATAAATTATATAATTAATAAGAAAATAAAATTTCTTTGAATAAAAGGATACTAGAAGATAAATTAGCTTCCTTGTAATGGTTGTGATATATGTGCTTAGTGGGTCTCACTTTTTTATCCAAAGTATCTTATCCTCTTCTAGTCTTGGAGTGATTTCCTTGAATTAAATGATGTTTGGGATTGGTGGGGAAGATGCTTCTAGCTTACTATGTTGTGCAAGTGTGATAAAAATTATACTAGCTTCTTATCACGTAGTTAAATAGGAGGGTTTGGGATTGAGGCTTTATAGAGAGTCTTGTAATCTCCTAAGTTGATCCAATGTTTGAAGATGCAAATATTATAAGAAATAATTGTAGGGGCAACCTAATATTTTATATATGGGGAGAAATGCTTCTTGTAATTCGCCCAAAGTTGTGAGCATGAAAATATCTTAAACTCTCTCCCTTGAAAAAACTCTCCCTTGAAAATGAGAGAAAATAGGTTTTATATAGGAAATTAGGAGAGGGGAGATCAATACAAAGAGGGAAAAAAAAATTTAGTTCTAAAGAAAGAAAGAAAGAAAGAAAGGAAGGAGGAAATAGGAAATAAAATAATTCATCTTCTTTTAAAATGATGATTTTTGGTAAGGAAAATGGAGAAAAATAGAAAAATCTTTATGACTCGTGGCTATGCAAAAATATGACAAGCTCACATGCATTGAGATATGGGTCACCCCTATTACCAATATTGGCTATTTAGTTGAACCTATAGCTTAACATGGGTCACCTAAGTGACCATAGGGTGTACTAAGAACCCTTGCAACCTAGGCTAGAAATATGGTCTTTCAAATGGAGAGAAGATTAGGAAGTCTAGGAGGATAAAAATGGACAAGAAGAAAAATTAAAGGTACAAGAATACTAGGGTAAATTACATCAAGGTAGAAAAGGCTACAAAAATAAATAAACATTCCATTTAGGCCATGTATTGTGTCACCAACTCATTAATAATTTTTTATTTTTAACCTACCAAATATAGGTATTTATAGTAGACATAGTCCACATCTATCTCAATAGTAGCCCAATGAGCCACATCCCTATTATATGCTCAAATTCCCAAACCTATATTAGTGTAAACTTTGTCAAAATCTAACCCTCCCACTAGACATAGTGATACAAGTTATGAATGCAAGTGGTCCAGCATACATTAGGTTGAATCAAACAAGGCTATTTGTAAATATATATCCCCAATACATTACACCAAGCCTATATTTAAGGATCTCCCAAACCTTTCATCCATCACCATGTAATCCATAATTTTAATCATCACACAAAGGGTTTATCCAGCTATTAGACCTATTATTGTTTATGGATATATATTTTCCCATCCATGTCTACCTAAAAATCCTAGTTATACCCATAGACATGTATTCATCTCTAGCATTGAAAAGGGTTCTATCAACCCATGCCATAACCTATGCATGCTAGATCAAAAATTACATGATACACCACAAATCCTCTAATGTCATCATAACCTCCCCCGTTGGTAAGTTCCACTAGTCCATCAAAGTGCCAAGTATCCACTCATTGAACCCCACATTTTGTAGTTAGAATATCCAATTTAACTTGACCACCCTAATAGCTCCCCATTTTCAGGTGTTAGGTCATGATTTAAATAGCTAACAAGAATCAAGTTACAATTATGTTATCATAAATTAGGATAGTCTTGTGAAGAAAATAAAAATTATGTAGTTAGAAACTAATCTCATCATAAACTATAAACATCATAATTTAGCATCTCATACTTAGCATTTTCATAGCAATTATCCACTTTTAAACATAACAACAGGGTAAAAGCACAATCCTGTGTCACACTTTATAAAGGAATTGTCCAGTAGCAAAAAAATTATTAACTTCGACCACATAAAAGTGGTCTTTATGTTTTAAATTTCAAAATGATGTAAACTAATGAAATGTAGAGATTCTGATGAATTTTATTCATGTAATTTTTCAGATTTTTTAAAAAACTGTTTTCATTACTTTTTTATCAATTTAAGAACAGATTTTGGAATACTAAAAATTTCATAAAAAATTGACGTCACAAGCTGTCAAGAAATAAATTGAAAAAAACTTCATTTCTCCTTAATTTGTTTTTCTCCAAATAGGTAACTTCAATATGTTGTGTATGGAAAAAAAAATCAAATTTTGATGTGTATTTTTTTCGTAATAACGTTTTAAAGTCAAACTTGTCAGAATTCGACAGTTTTCACAGGCTGTCAACTATTTTCTATTTTTTTAATCATTTTCAAAAAAACAATTATACCCTTTTGAAGAAGACTCTCTCCTCTTGTGCCCCATATTTTTTTTTTAAAATTAATATGTTTTACTTTTTTTAAAAAAAATTCTAATCAACCTCTTTTTTAACTTTAACAACCTACTTGCATTATTTTAAGAATAAAATATATTAAACTAATCAAATATTTTAAAAAATTACATATTCATATTCACCACTCCCAACTCTACAAAAGGGTATTTTTCTTTTTTTTTTAAACATCATTCTAACTAAAGAAATACTTAGCTAATGTTGAAAGTTTCAGAAAATTATGAAAAAAGCTAAGTTGGTTGCCAACTAGGATGCCAAATAGACAATTTTGGTAGAAACAATTTCTATAGAAAGGGTTTCGAGAGAAACCCTTTCTATAGAAACCTCACACATTAAAAAAGACAATTTCAAAGTGGTAAAAGAAAATATTGTTTTTTTGGGATTCGACCGAAACCCTGTGTGCCACGTATAAGCCACTTGGTTTCGGTTGAAACCTATTTGGCCAAAACCTTTATGGTACAAAATATTTCTCTTGGACTATTTATTTGGCCAAAAGTGTGACACAGTTTTGTGCTTTTACCCAACACTACACTAACACCAAAATAGTGATTAAATGTTGGTGGAAACTATAGATACAATTTCATATAAATACCATAACTAGTCTTGGTTAGTCTTGAGACATGGTTGGACATCATTTCAACCCTTGGATACCACCATAGATCAATGAGACAAGAGAAATCCTAGGACCTTAGCTCATGGGTTTCATAGTTTTCAAACCTATAAAATCATCTAGAAAAATCTATCTAGGGTAGGTTTACCAACTCACCTCTCACAAAAATATTCTATCCACATTTTCTAATAGCACATCCAATCACATCAACATAAAATATCATATACTAGACAAATTTTCTCATTTCTAACTCATTTTAACTTTGGATTTGCAATTTTCTACAATATTAATGAATAATAAAACCCCCTACTTATATTTTTTCAATAAATTAACCTTTTAATCCTAATTTTTTTCTTCTTCCCATTAATATACCTCTTTCACATAGATTATTCATAAATCTCAAACCATAAATCCATTTCTCATGTCAATTGCATCTCTACTCTCTTTCATATGGTAGGACCTTTTTGCACCTTTTTTCCCCTATTATACCTTCCATATAATCATTATTTTTTGCATTTTATTATTTAATCCCTAGCTCTTACCTTCTTCCCCTTCCTTTTATCTATTTTTTCTATACTAATATCTTCCTCAACACACACACAACTCTTCTAAAAATATTCATCATAAGATTTATATTTTTCTTTCTCGATATATTAACATGTTATTTCCTCAAAGGTTTTTCTAGTCTATTTATCTCTTCTTGTAAACAATTTATTCTTATCTAATCTTTCCCATTTTTCCACTTCTTCCCCTTGCATTCTTCTCCCTCAAAATTCTTGCAACCACTTACTACAACCATTTCAAGGATTTCATACCCTATCAAATATCACATAGTTTGTTGGGTCCTATAAGTACCATTTCCTTTTCACCTCTAACATAATTTCATCTTCCCCTATTTGTAAATAAAAATAAAAATCTCCCTTTAAATAATATATAATCTTGCATAAATTAACATTGATGATTGTCGTCATAAAATATTTACATGCATTATGAAAGACACTAACATGTATTTTGTAAATTTTTACCCCCTTAACATATTTATAATGTAAAATCCAACCTACCTAATATGTGTTTTCCCTGGTATTGATTGTGGATAAAAATGATAGATTTTATAGATTCGTGATCCTCTAGCTTATATGTGTTGCATGTAAGTTATCATTAATAAACTTATCCTACTAGTTTTTAAGTGAGGATACAAAGGTCCAATATCTAGACATGTTGTTGTGTATCCTTTCTATATGTATCTTGATTTTTTACATACGATCTACTTCTAGCATTTACTCTTTGTATTCTATCATATCTATATCAATTAATGACACTAGCCTACTCAAGTGGGTACAAAATGTAATGTCAAAATTTACATACTTGGAAATTTTGACATAACCTATTATATCCACTTTAGTGTCCACTTCTATAGGATGATTTGAGGACACACTTAACCAAATGACTAAAAAAAATTCCTCTATTTCCAAGATATAACATTAATTGAATATCAGATTATTTTAAATTACCATTTCCTATACTACATATATTCAAATTTTAGCATGATCATTTTGGCATTAGTGTGATCATGACAACATCGTTAACTATAAAAAAAAAAAAATACATTGTATTCCATGTTTTGACACTCAAAACCTTATTCCAACAACGTATTCTAATAATTACTATTATTCCACTAATAAGAAAGATCATTTACACCTGGATTTTCATATGGAAAACTCTCACAATCATTTTTTTGGGCTCCACTCTTCCTTTCCCCTATTCAATATGTGTTCCCCTCTATTGCATTCTTTACCCCCATTATTTATCAATAGGAGAACCACATATTTTTTATAGAAATATTGAGCATATTTGTGAGGCAACCAAAATTTTGGGTTTTAATATAAGATTCAAATCTCTCTCCATCCTTCACAAGAATGATGTTATTCATAATTATATTTTTCTATACTCATGGTATAAATTTTGATGTACTAACAACCCCATATTTTATTTTATATTTCATGATTTAGGGTTGAAGGCATTCTCTTTGGCCTCACCATTCTTATTTGGTAATCTCTCCATTTTTTTCATATCTCTCTTCTATGAAAACAAAGATCTCTCTCTCTTTTCTTGCATATTGCATGAGATTTAGGGGTAGCCTCCCTCTTGGCTCCTTAAAATCATATGGGATTTCCATTTTTGGTCCTACCTCTTTACTAAAGTAAAAATATTGTCTCTCAAATAATACTATTTTATTTCAAATCAATATCCTACAAACTTTATCCTTGAGCCTCCTTCTTGTGCTTGTATTTTCTTGTTTCTTCCATTTTCTTCTTAGGTGCCATAGAGTGTTGCTCTTTATTTTACCTTTAGGTAGATTTGTGCCAATATTTTTGTAATTCTAATATTTTTGGTACTATTCTTTTCTATATCATCAATGGGAGCTAAAGACCAATGAATAAAATATGTTTAATTTGAGGGGGTTAAAGATTGCACCAATAGATAATAGAGCTACATCATAGTCTAAGACATGAGTTCAACTTCTTTGAGAAATCTAGAATAATGTTGAAAATAAGAAGATATATTTGGAACTATTGATTAGATGGAAAAGGCTTGCAACATGACACAATCTTGTAATATATGATAGTTTTTTTTTATTTTGACCATTTCTTCCTATTGTGATATTTGTTCATTGGCATGAGTTAGCATTAGCAGTAGGGAAAATTTTATTTTCAAAATATTGTGAGAAAGCCTAAATTATATCGCAATGGATAGGTGGTATTATCTAATGGTCTTAACATTGCAAGTACGTTAGTTTCTCTAGTTGCACCATTGTTGGTAATAAAAGAAGGCACATAATAGAAAGGTTGCCATATCCATTGGCATATTTGTCTAACAATTGTGAATTTTAGTTGCTAAAAGAACCAATACACTACTCTTCGAAAAGGGGATTAACACCTCATCACTTCTTAATTATGATATTTTTTGGCATGCAAGGGTTTAAATTTTTTGGGAATCATTCCCAAGTGCAAAGATTTATAAATATTTGAAAATTTCCAATTAACATGATATATTTGGCTAGAAAAGGAATAGATTGATAAAAAAATTATTGTAATACACTTAGGCCTTGAAGGTAATATTAGTAGTGCTAATCAATTGATGATTGTGCCAAGTGTAATTTTATGTAAATTATGTTCATTGCATGTTAATTAAATCTACTCTCCTGTGTAATTATTTACATGCAACATATTTTATTTCAATTATTTTGTTCTAGTTATAGTCTTTGCAAAGTTATAGTTTGTGCATCAATTATTTGTAAATGACCATGTAGGATGTACCCTTTGTTGTGAATGAGATTATGATTGTTTGGATACTAGTAAGTTATATTATTTAATGTACATATCTCTCTATGATGCATCATCTTAAATTAGATTTAGATTTTGTATCACACTCCCTTTCATCTTTCATAATAAGGAGAATATATTGTTCAATCATATAAAAAGATGAATTCTAGAAAAATAGAGATTATTTCATGGGCACAAGTCCCATAATTCTAGAATTTCCCATTTTGGTATATATTTATACCTTAATTGTGAATTTGAATATCAATATTTTTGGCATGCCTAGTGGAACTCAAAATAGTCAACGTTGTCAAATATGTCACTACTTTAGGAATAATTAGTTTTATGAGAGAAATACCTATGACCAAATCATTCATTATTACTCATCCTAGATTATTGGTTCCACCATTTATTTTGAGCCTTAGAAAGAGAAACACACAACCATCCTCACCACCGCCTTCTAAAAGGGTAGGACAAGGGGTTCTTGGAATTTTTTTCCTTAGAATAATGGTAGTCCTCTAGTAGGCTTAGTTCCCCCTATCATATGAGAACCTATTGCCACCAATGCTTTGAAAGCATTGCCCAAATTATCTAGAGAAAATTTTAGCACTCCCATAGATAATCTTAGAGATATTGCAAATACTTGTATAGTTCATTCATAGCTAAATGCAAATTTTCTTTGAGATTACTTATGAATTCTTTTAAAGAAAAAGTGTTTTATTGATATAGATCATTTACTCCTAATTTATTCACAAAATTAGTTGGGAGATGTCTTTTTTGAAATTTTCAAAGAGAAAGGAGATCATTCTTCTTTATTTTAGCAATTGATTACTATAAAAAAGAGCTTTGTAGGAGGCTATCATTGAATTTAATTCAAGGTTCCAGTAGACCTAGGATAAAATACTTGTAATTGCACACCCACTTGCAAAAATGGTATTTATATTCTACTTGAAAACTCTCAGTTTAGATATATCCATAATGATTCACTTTGGTGGCCAAATTCTTCCAATGGCATATGATCCAGTAGTAAGAGTAGAAATTAGCCTCAGTAATGCCAAAACACTACCTCCCATGCCCCTTATATCCATATTCCTAGAACTTTCATTTCCATCACATGAAGTACAAAAAAATTGGGCCATCCAACACCAATTGTACAATCAGTGCCACCATCCATGTACATTAATCCTCATAATCCACTACCTATTCTCCAAGTCAATCCAAAAGTGGATGATGTGAATTAGTTATGATGTAATTTCTCAAATGAGATTGTCAATAGTAAGAAGCAATAGGTAGCCTATCCTTGCCCAACTTTCTAACAAAACCAAGGCCAACATCCAAGAAAAAGTCTAAATTGCACAACCTATCAACCAAATCACACTTATACCTACTCCTTTATAGAAGGTCCCTCTTAATCCAACAAGGGACCTAGTTCCCACACCATAATTATGTAGTAGATCTAAACATGCGGTGTTTTCCTTACAATTAGACACATGCCTCTAGGGTTTTTTCAAGAGGAAATTTACAATAAAAAGCTGCTAAGAAAAGATAATCCACTGCAAGCATGGAAGTAACATCGCTAAAGTCACCATATTAGTCTATAAGGTGCAAAATGCTATTCTGATAGCTCATATGTGAGGTATGTTTATAAAACAAGAAGAAAAAATCACCTTTGAACATGCATTATTTTCATGGATAAGAAATGAAATAGTATTTAGAAATGACCCTATTGCTCCTGGATCGCACCAAGTATAGTCGAATGACTTTACAAGATCCAAGAAAAAGATCATAGAGAATCCCATAATATAAGCACAACCCAAGTTGGTGCTATGACAGGTGTTAGCCATCTAGAGCTTCAATACTAAATGACAAACACATAATTACAAACATATCTAAACACAAGAAGCTGGGATATCCAGCTAAGCACTTAAAGGCCAAGGTATCAAAATAGCCTTGGTTATAGCACAAAGCCTCAAGTTTTAGGATCACTTAATGTGGTCAATCAATTGAAACAAAGAGCGGCCAATATATGCCTTTGTACCATATGAATAGCTGATATATTCTCTTAACAACTGTCCTATTCTTCCCCATTCCCGTTCAAGTTATCTCCTATAGTTTCCACAAAGACAATACCTTCCTTTTGCAGTTGAAATTACCAACAAAATAGTATTCTTATCTCACATATTGTCAGCAGATGATCTTAGAGTATTTTAAAGCTTTTTCTATTCAAATGGACGTCACAATATATCACCTAAGCAGCTGCCCTATATTTCAATTTGTACAAGAAACCAATCCAGCCTGTTCATTGTGACATGTTGTAGGCCACTCGAATGAGGGGCCCTATATTTCAATTTGTAGAATGCTTGAAAGGAGTTTGTTTTTTATAAAATAACATGTAACTTTCATTGGCAAATTTGCACAACAAAGAGTGAAGCCTGCTTATTGTGACATTCTGCAGTCCCGAGCGTAGAAATGTATTATCATATGCAGTTGCAGCATCTTCAGAGATAGCAGTTTCACTGTAGTTAATGTTAGCACCAAGTTATTTCATCTAACGTCAGCACCAAAATTAAAATTAAAATAAAATAATTTTTAAATAAAATTAAAATTTATGTAACAATGTTGTTCTATTCTAGATAGTGTAGATTTATTTGAGGCATTCTCTATTTATTGGATAGAAAGAGAAAACAATGTAGTTACATATTTCTTGGTAGTTGTACCTATTAGATCAAAATATGTGTCTTTGGCAAGTGTTACGAAGGTTGAACTATTGATGAGACCTTCAATCCTAGACAATATTTATCATTGATGGGTATTTCATGATCATTATGATTTGTTCAAATTTTTAAACCATATTAATGAGTATGATAATCAAGAAATTGATTTTCAGATTTTTGGAAACTATGGATGAGAAAGAAATTTCATTTTGGAAAGAAATAATTCAATTGCAAATGGCTTAGTAGCTCTAGAAATATTTGATGAATAATATGGGAGTAGATAACTAAGCCTACTATTATGAAGGGAATTGATTTAGAATATATTACAATAGGCCCACAATAATCTCCAAAATGTGTGTGCATTGGGAAAAAATGAATCCCAAAATCAGAACATTGATGATTACATTGCTAAAGAAGTATTGTAGAGTATTTGCATGGTCTTATGATGATTGAAAAGTATATAGAGAAGATTTGTTTTAGTGTGAGATACCCCTAAATATTTATGTCAAACTATCTGGGAAAAGGAAAAGAAACATGAATTTGACATATTTTCTAAAATGCAACAACAATTGGCTAAGCTTAGAAGAGTTATCCAGCCAATCAAGAATTCTTCTTCGGTTTTAAAATTTATTTCTTTTAGGAAGAATATTAGAGATAACAGGTTATGCATGTAAATTTTAGGATCTTGAATATTTATTCTCTAAAAGATGATTAACCATTACCAAACATTGTGGCATTTCTATAGAGAATAGCTAAATGTGAGTTGTTATGCATGATGGATCTTTTAGGTATAATCAAGTCAAGGTCAAAGAATCAAAAAAGTGTTGAACAACCAAAATACTGATAGGGGGGTGAATCAATATTCTCTAAAACCACTTAAATATTTAAGCACTCATTCCACACATCATATTCAATTTGTAGTAAGGAAAGAAATCATGAAACAATCGTCAAAGCACATAATATATGAACACCATATTTTTACTTGGAAAAAACAAAAAGAGAAAAACCATGATGAGGATTAACTCACAATATATTATAACTGATCATAACATATTATAGAAAGGCTCGTTGCTAGGTGGACTCACTATACGGTGGACTAATTGTCCATAGAATAAGAGAAATAGAGAAGAGGGGTGGCTCACTACCAAGATTTGAACCGCTAATAATGCATATACAATATGAAAGAAATACAATTTCACTGAAGCTCAAAATACTGAATCAACACACTTCATACTATACAACTCCACACTCTACTATGCTCTACATTCGCATCACATTTGCATGCTCTGCTTAGGAATTTGAATCGCATATTTTCTACAGTACACACACATCTCATACCATCCCTACAACACTGAAAATGATCTTATATTTATAACCATTACATTTGCAAACACCTACAACATCAATTAGGTCAGCCTAATTAGATGTATCATGTAAAACAATAAATTTTTGGCTTGAAAGATCATACTACACGCTTTGCGCCTTAATCCAAAACTTGTAACATATCCAAATAGGTCGGCATGGACCTATAATAGCTCCCACATAACTGATTAACACTTCCTTTAACTTTGCATGACCCAAACATATTAGGTCAACACCGCTGGTGAGATAACACCAAAATACACCAATTGATTATCCACAAACTGACAAGTGGACCTCCAAAACACACACCATTGGGACCACACACTCTTCTCACACTTGTAAACACTCCCTCAAATCTAAATAACCATATATGCTTCTACAGTGGAATGTGAACCAATCCAAACAGGTACTCTACACTGGCAACACTATCACCGGCAAACTCGATATACTATCAACCATAACTTTTGCACTAGAGGACATAAAGACATGAAACTTTTTATTTAAGGTCCTCAAACATGTACCAAAATTTCCTTAGAACCACAGATAGAAATAACTCAAGGAAAACCAATGTGGACTAGAAAACAAATGCTCTATACACTAAGAACTATGTTTTGGACTTAGTCAAGTATACAACATATTTGTTTTACATGGGAGCAAAAATTTTGCATCTCTATATTGGATTACCATATCCATGATCACTCATGCTTTACCAATTGATTGTATCTCAATGTAGACATCAAACCGCAATGTTGGCATCAATGATAACATTGTATAAACTCATGCTCATGTTGCCAACAATCATACCAATGATAATCTCCTCAAACTTCCAGCAATCTCCCCCTTTGTCATTGATGGCAACATGCATCAACTCTTCTACATGTCTTCTCCAAACTACTCTCCCCCTTTGACATCAAGGGAAAAGGGTGCACACATATTTCTTATTCTTTTTCTCCCCCTTTGACATCATTCAGATATACCTACTTTTCTTTTTCCTTCTCCCCATTTCATATATACATAGATGCATGAGAGTAACAAAGTTCAAAAAATAAAACCAACTCCCCCTAATAGTGTTATCCATCAAATCTGATCAAAATTTACACTGGTATATTATCTTCTAACTTTTGCATATATACAATAGAATCTGAAATGCATAAATAGAAAATAAATATACACAGATCAATTGGAAGAAGTGTATAACACTTGCAATTTTGCAAGGTGTGTCTACCAATCCTTTTTTCCATCCTCCCAATGTTTCTTGCTAGTCCAAGCATGCGGTTAATAGCCTCAAACTCCATGAGGAGTTCTTCACCTTCATCCAGAGTATTAGGTATTGGATTCAATTTTGTTGCTTTCTTTGCATTAGTCAGTGCACCGGATATGGGTGTGAACTTTGCATTCATCAAGTCTTTGAGCTATCCAAATTGCACTATAATATTTTCTCTTTGTTCTTGCAGTTTGAAGAATTGTTCATGTTGATTTTCAATTGCTAATCTGGTGGATCCATCTGCATCATTCACCAGATCATAGGCATTGGATGCCTTATCAATTTGTGCCTTAATGGAATCCATCTCAACCTCTAGGTTTGTACAAGATCATGGGGATCCAAAAAGTGGTGATGTGAAAAAAAAGGCATTTTTAACTTGCTCAAAAATTCAAAAAATTGCTCTTTTTCTAGGCTCAGGTAGAAAGTACATGGTGCTATAGAAAACACCAAACCGAAACATACTGTTTCATTTAAGTCAATTTTTTTAATTTTGTCAGGTCTGAGACTCGACCACCAAGCATTTTTTAATTTAATATTATATAATAATATATTTAATATATTATATTATATTATAATACTTATATACTATTAAATATTATATAACATTATATTATAATATATTAAATATATTATATAATATTATTATAATATAATAATATTATTATTATATAATTATAATGTATTATAATACAATGTTTTTGATACAGAAAGGTAGGTTTTGAAGGGACCTTGAAACCTTATACAAAGGTAAGCAGTTGTAAGAAAGACTAAACCATAAGAACCTGCAACGCAAAAAGACCAAAATGCTGACAACGTAAATTAACTAGGAAATCCGTCAACAACCCAGAAGCAAAACATCAGCAACAAAGTTGACCAAGAAAAAGACACAACAAAGCTATAACATTTTTTCATCATTAATCGAGGCCAAATTTTCCTTAATGACCCCCTCATGCATTTCCATCACATCCTTGAGCTCCTCAAACGAGATAGCGGCCTATTTCTTAGTTTTACTCCCCGTTCTCAAACACGAGCCAACATCACAACCTTCTATGCAGTAGGAGTTAAAGCATCATTCTTCTCCATTAGGTTCTTGGGACAAATCTCTACCATGGTTGTCTCAATATCACCCAGCTCCACAGGATTACTAGTCCATTTCAAGGTAATCTCATTCAAAAAAAAGAGGCCCTTAGTAGTCGACTTCAATAACTATTGCTAATATTAACCATAGTCTTCAGATCATCAAATAACTTAGTAATTTTTTCCTCAATGTTAACAAATCTCTCTTCAAAGGTCTTTTGGATCGCCAATTCTAAGGAAGTAATTCTCTCCTCATGAGTAGTGCCAAGACGATCATAATTTACAACTAGTTTATCCAGCATAACATTCATGGCTTTAACCTTACCTTTAATTTCCGATTCCTTTTGATGACTATGCACCAAAACCACACACACATCCTACCAGTTCTTAAGATAAACATTGAGCTCCTTAACCTCTGAGAAGAGCCACTTAACTAGAGACAGCAAGTTGCGAGTACCATCCTCATCCATCCTGCAAAACATACCCATATTAACCTTGTCCCAATTGATAAGTGGCAAAGCTTGAGAATCCACATTATCAACAGGGACCTCCTAATCCTCCTCCTTATCCTTCATTTCATCCTCCACAGGGGAATCCTCCACCTCAATCACATCAACTTTAACTTGACTCTTATTTGGTAATTTCGCTAAGTTAGCCAAAATTTCCAGTTGCTATGCCTTCACAACACTCCCTTTAACCTACTTAGAGATGAGAGGAGAGACATGGGTAGCCTAAAAATGGTCAACCCCCTTAGAACATTCCAAACCCTTGCTCCCCTGCACAATACCCTCCATCGGCTGCATTGACCCAGAGAGGCCTTTACCACCACCCAAACCATCCTTCTGAATAGGGGACTCCAAATCACCCACTTTACTCGCACCCGGAGAAAGATTAATATCAAAAGCAGGGGCTTCCTCCATGACTTTATACACCTCCACATTCTTCTTAACAAACTTCTTCTCTTTCCTAAGACATTTTTCTTCCCCTTCACACTCTTATTCCCAGAGGGCACCACTGCTTCTTTAACCTTAATGTTCATTTCATATCCCTTCGACCAAGATTCAGAAACCTCAGAACCCTCCACAAAGTCATTGATTTCCTCTAACAACTCCTCAAAGTTTGAATCATCATCATCAGAATTTCCTTCCCACTTCATCATCGAATCACCAGTTTCATAGCCAAAAAAAATTCCAACCTTTTTACGAGCATGAGACTTAGGAGAAACAGGGATTAACTTAAGCTTAATGTGTTCAAACATTAAATTAATAAGGCCTTCATGGAGAATGGCCTTCTTGGGTTTCCTACGATGATCCTCAATACTATTCTCCATCGACAACAGAAGATGAAAAGGAAACAAAACCATAGCATTATGCCTAAAATGATTCAACAACATGAAATGATAGCTATAGATCACAAAAAACCTACCCTCCAAAGTGAAGTAATGTATAATGGCCAGAGTAATATCCCTCCATAATGGCTTGAGAGATTTACAAGAATACCCACCACTACTAATCGACCTGAGCTTCTTCTTCTCATCATGTTTAAAGAAATTAGCAAGGGCTTTCTTAGTTGCACCTCTGTCTCTATAAAATTTCCTTTCAGAGGTAGGAAGACTAGTCACCTCCGCCACAAAATCCTCATTGATATTAAATTTCACACCTTTATAACATAGAATCCTACCACTCCACCCCTTAACAAATACCTTTGTCGCATCAGGATTCAAACCTTGGATCTTTAGAAAATATGGGCTAACCCCGCCCTTTTCCAGTTGCTCCCACACATTTTCATTAGTTTGAAACTCCTCACAAGATCTCAGCTCCACTCTGCAATGAGCACCACCCATGGCGGCAAGCAACGAAAAATACTCCACTAGCACCTTAATATTCTGCACATAAAGGATTAAGCAAATAGACCACAAAACAATGCAATAGAGACCCACAAAGCATGTAAGCCTTCCATACAAAGTACCACCACACCTAAGCTGCCAAACCATAATATCACGGATAACCAGAAGGCAATAATGAGAAGAGCAAGTCCAAAAATCGACGTGCAAGAACCAACTCATAACAAAATAAAAGAGGCTTTCCCCCAACTTAATAAGCTTAATGACAAGACACCTATTCATTATTAGAGATAAACTTAAGGTTAAGTGGCAAGGATTCAAAATCATCCCAATTATTATGAGACACCATGCCCAAGTTAGCTAACCTATTAGCCAATGAGTTAGCTTCCCTAAACACATGCAAAATTTTAATCTCATCAAAAGAATTGATGATAGACAGTGAATCATTAATAAGATGGGAAATCAACTAGGAAGGCAAACTAATCAACAAAAGACACTTAATGATATTAAGGGAATCCCCTTCAAGCCAAATTTTGGAGACCCCAAAAAAATTCGCCAAAACAAGGCCATGATAGGCTACTGCATTATAATATAATGTTATATAATATTTAATATTATATAATATATTTAATATATTATATTATAATATTATATAATATTTAATATTATATAAGTATTATAATATTATATTATATTATAATTTATTTATTTTTGATAGGTAAGTGCTACCAGAGCGGTTAGCTCCCAATATTAAATCAGAAACAAAGAGGAAACATAGTCATACAACATCTATCAATGATATAAATATCCAATCACCAATGATCTCCACCATCTGCACCACCACTCCCTCATTGATCAACTCGGGGTTATCCTCCAAGTAGCTCATGAAGGGCATGATATTATTCTTTTCTTCCACTCTTGTTCGAAAGAACCACCAAGCCTTGAACAACATGGCATGCTTTCCATCCTCATGCGGGATTAAAGGGGTGACTTTCATCCCATCCGTAGGATCCACCATAACTGCATCAATTTTTGCAGACACGTTGAGGTAGGTAACCTCACAACAATTTCTTGAAGCACTTTAGGATTTACCATCTCTTCATTATCAAATTGCCAAGGAGCTGATGCGATCAAATTCTGACAAATCTGAACCTATTCAGACAATTTGGGAGTAGCAACATCTCATTCCATTTCTTTTACACCCCTTCCCAAGTCATAGTCTTTATTCATAAGGTCTTTTATTTCTTTATTGAGCATTTTTTCCTCGAATTTGATGGATTTTCCTAGTGCCAATGTTGTGCTCATGTTTGCTAGGTAGTCTGATACAGTGTTGGCTTCCTAATAGATATACGTTAAGGTGAATGACTCCAATTTTGCTAGTCCATGACCAATCCAATTCAATAGGCCTCTTAGCTTCTAGTTCTAAGTGGACATCTTCCCAACCGCATTGATGTTAATCAGGGAGTCACCTTTGATAGCCACCCTATTGATTCCTTTTTTTGAACATAGCTCTAATCCACTAGCCAGTGCTTCAAGTTCTTCTTTGTTATTGGTTGTGATTCCCACATTTTTTCCACTATTCTGACACATTTACCATGGTCATTTATGATTATACATCCAATACCGAAGATGCCAGGATTTCCTTTCGATGTGCCATCAAAATTTAATTTCTAACAATTTTTGTCTAGGGAAACCCAACGATTATCAACCCTTCTTTAATTTGAGATCATAGGATCAACTTGGGAGCTTTTAGCTCTAGCTATAGCTTCTATAGTCTAGCATCCCAACTAGTGAATATTGTATCCTTGCAGCCACACCATTTAGCATTATGCATTGCACTTATACTTGTTTTAATCTTTTTGATAGTCTCTTGCACCGGCTGCCTAGACTCATAGAAAACGTGTATGTTTCTCTCCTTCCAAACATGTCATACAATAATCATCAGACCAATCCTCCAAGCCTCTACCCAAACACTTCTCCTCTTGTCATTCAGCCAACTCTTCATGAAATCCAAAAGGTCATTTTTCCTAGCTGAAAACCAGTCGAGAGCCTATAGGAACCAATCCCAATAGCTAGAGATGTAATCACAACTTAAAAGTAGGTGGTCATATGTTTCTTCATGATTGAGACAGAGTGGGCAGCGATTGGGACCCTGTATCCCAAGCCTTTGTAACCTATCCCTAGTTAGGATTCGTTTTTGAAGTGATGCCCATAAGAATACTCCTGCTTTGGGAAGGCCATACCAATTACAGTAAACCTCAACTGGCCACCTCTTACTCTTTTGAAATTTGCATTGTATTCTATAACCCAGCTTGACCATATACTCCTCCTATTTTTCCCTATCCCAAATGATCTCATCTTCATCCTGAGTAAGCATTAATCTTCTGGACTTTAGTGCTTCTAAGATTAATTCTTTGTCATTCATTGGGATGTTTACCTCCATAATGTTGATCCAATCCACAATTGTCCCCCAAACATCATTATTCCTTTGAATATAGTTTTCCACCTTCTAACCTTTGATCATGATGATGGCATGCATCCAACCACTCATGATCACCAAAGGTATCACCCAATGGAGCGTAGTTGTTCCAAGAATCATACCAAAAGTTTGCTCTTTGCCCGTTCCCGACCTTCCAAGTTAAGTGCTCAGGTAACAACTCCCTACAATTTAATATTATAATATAATATCAAATATATTATATTATATTATATTATTATATAATATTATATAATATTATATTAATATTATAATATATAATATTATATTATATTATTATTTGCCAATATTGGCATGGTGTGATGGTTTAAAGGTGGCATTGTTGTTCTTCCCACCAAGGTTCAAACCCCGTTTTGGTGGTATTGTTGAGTGATTGCACTTCAAATGAGGTCCCCTATTTGTGACATCATCGGTTCATAGCTCCAGGTCAAAAGCGTTTACCCCTTGAATAAAAATATATTATAATATATATTATATTATATTATATTATATTATAATACATATTATTATATTATATTATATTGTATAGTACTATATTATATTATAATATTATATATATATATTATAATATAAAATAATATATGATAACACATATAATCTTACATATAGATAATTCAAACAATGCTTGGTGGTCAGGTCTTGTACCCGACCAATTATTATATCTAATATAATATATGATAACACATATAACCTTACACATATATAATTCAAACAACACTTGGTGATTGGGTCCGAGACCTAACCAATTATTAAAAAAACTACATAAAGAAAATGGATATCCATTTTGTAATGGGTATTTTTTTTGTAGCAGATATTCATTTCATAATGGACATTAGTTACGTAACAAATATCTATTTTGTAACGGATATATGTTTTTTGTCGCATACAATCAAAAAAGAAAACCCAAGAGCTCATATTTTTACAGTCTCCATTCTATTTGCGTGCAGGTTTTCCATTGAGTGACTTAGATATCTATTTGGGAGTCATTGTTTTGCTCAAATTAATCACATTTCAAAGGTATTTTTAGATTTTATTGTTTTTCTTCAATTTTATATAAGTTTTGCATTGTTTTTTTTATGAATTTTAGTCAAAAATAGGTTTTTTATTGCACTAAAATGATTGTTAATTTTTAAAAAAATTATCAATAAATAGTCTTAAGAATGGTTGATCCCAACCTCACCCAACATGAAAACTCTAACCTCACTCAAGATGAAATCCCTCCAAATCCTCCTTTGTTGCCACCGATGTTTCTAAACCAAAACGTGCCCACAATACATGAATCTATTCATATAAATTTAGATCAATTGAGAAATGTATGTCAAATTTATGACACTCCTTGAGCTATCAGATATGAAAAACACTTTAGAAACAATCATTTCAAATGCTGAAACTTTGGCAACCCAACATAAAAATTTTACACAATGGCAAGAGTTTGAAAGACAATTTTATGCCAATGGGTTATCATATGATGAAGTGAGGTCACTTGATATTGACAAAGCCCAATTATCCCAATTATTCATCAATCCCAAAACAAGACAGCCCATAAATGTGTGAAAGCCAAAATTTTCAATTAAATGGTGCACACATAGAGGCATATTAGATAATTTTTGGAAATTTTGGTGGATGGTTTTTGATTAACCACCCAACAACAATCTTGACATCCCTCAGTATTTTCCCAAAAATTATATGTCGAGTTTGTCCTAGGGAGGCTTGTCAATTACTTTAATATGCGAGATTTCCAAGGTGTGGGTAAATGAATGACACGGGATAGACCCGGAGCACATTGAGTCACCCCAATTCTTCCTGCTCTTTCTATTGTTTCCCAGCTCTAGTACCTTACCCCAAGATTGCTTTAGATGCAGGGAGTAAGAGCATTTTTTCCTTATACATTGAGTGATCATTTGATCATGCAGAGCCATCATGTTGTGCAGCCATATAATGGTGCATCCCATCATGATGGTGATGCACCTGATACATCCCAACATGATGGTGATGCATCTACTACATCAGCTCTTACTAGTATACCCTCCTCTTCGGCACATATTTGTTTGCCTCATTATTGTATCGCGTGCCACAATATAAGTTTGGGTCCTCTTCAACAGTCCACTAAGGCTCCCATAGACACATATGACTATGAGGTCCATGATATGTCAAATGTGGGAGTTGATAGAGCATGAAGTGGACCATTTCTAGGAGAGACATCGAGTTCCAGAGACGATTTGGGAGCATAGGTAAGACTTAAAGTAATTTCATAGTGTGTTTTATCTAAATTATTTATAATAGATATTTAAACTAATTTTTATGTTTATGTGTCAGAATCTTTAACAGCTATTGACAGAGGACCAGATTTCCCATGTGCAGGAGGCTACATAATTGGCCATTTCATTTGGCCTAGGGACTCAGCATACAGTATCATTTAAATTGTAATTTAGATGTTAATTTTTCAAATCTATTATGTTTAAATACATGTACACGGATTGATAGTCTAATGTAATCTTGTCTTTCTATGTATCAACCTGATACTTTTATAGCCATGTTGACTAAGCCTAGCCCATTGGAAGAATCCACACAACAGGTTTTTTTTTTTTACATTCTCGACATTATAACTATATGTGCATGTGCATTTAACTTGTGTTACAGTCTTGTCATTTTTTATATAGGAAACCATCTTAGATGCTTCACCCATCATGATCCCATCTGTAGAAGCATCACAACACATATGTTTTTTATTTTATATTGTAGATATTTATGTTTATATAGGAGTAGTCATATGTTTAATAAATGTGATAATTTGTCAACAATTATATGTTAATTTGTATCATTTTTATTTTACCTACTATCGTCCTCTGCCCGATCCAACAATATGATGATTGTGGCCTGATGATTTCTTTACACGAGGACTCTTGATTGTCCTAAGGGACAATCATATGCAGAAATTCTTATAGAAAAGAGATCAAGACTTGAGCTAAACAAGAGTTTCATTTTTGATATAATATAGTTCAATATAGTGATTTTGATGTTAAATTGATAATTTATAAATTATAGTATATAAGTTTCTATTTACTAGTCTATCTTGTCAACCATTCACATAATTAATCTAATTTTTGGTTTGAATTGTTATTGTGCAGGAAACTTCAGAGCCACTAAGTTCTTTGAGGAGGCTTGATTTTGATGGTCCAGCACTGGATTAGGATTTGATATATATTGATATGCATTTAGGGTTTGATAGATCTTGAGATGGCATATATACCACAATTTGTAAAACTTGTTCTGAGTAGGCATATATGCCAAATTTGTATATGCACAAACACAATTATTCTACATTTTGATAAATAACAATTGATATTCAATCTAAATTGTTCCTCGGTGCATATCTTTCTACTTTGAATCTTCAAAATGGAATGTATAATTATTTTAGAATGGTTTAAAGTTATGATCAATAATGTATGTTATAGATTAACGAAATTACAATTGGTAATCCATCTATGTTAATAGTTCATTCATACTAATGTTCACATACATTACATTCCATGAGACCACATTATTTGAGGAGTTTTTTCAAATAATTCACTACCTTTTCTATTGTAAAACATTTTTCATACATGTCTATCAAAGCATTTTTATCAAACACTCAATTTGAGAATACACATGATTTTAAGCCCTCTTGAATGAATTTACATTTGACATTATTTTGTTTTTTGAACTCCTATAATGAAGTGGGCAGCTAAATTTTTTTCAAAATAAGTTAAAATTAATGAAAAATGGTATGAGAAGCATTGTATAATATTTGTTGATAAGAATTGTTTGAAAATATACCTCAAAGAATTGTGGTCTCATAGACAAGGAAAAAAGATGAAAAGAGCAACTTATGACAGTCTTATGGCATTGATTCTTTTAATTGATTAAAAACTTCAAACAAATCCCATACAACTTAATGAAATATATGTCATTACAATGTTCATTTAAAAGTAATATAATCATCTTGATAAAAATCAATGTCACTCAGTGGTGCTAAACACTTTATACAAACCATATGAATGATGCAACCATCAAAAAAAACCAATACAACTCAATTCAACATTCATTCCATAAATCTTCAAACTTAATAACATGTAAAAGGTATAAAATCATCATGAATAAGAATCATTATCTTTCAACCATGACACATAAACAAGAACATTATGTACACCATAGGGGTTGATGCAACTTTCAAACAAAGTCCATACAACTGAACATGATACATTTTCATTAGATTTTTCATGTGAAATCTATACAATAATCAGGATCAACAATTAAGACATCATTCAACCATGATGCATGAACAAACATTATTTGTGCACACCATATGATTATGATACAACCATTAAACAAACCAAATACAACTCCATGACATGCATGTTATTTGACCTTCCACATGCAATTTGTATTTTCATAATGCACAACAATGAATGTTGCTAACCATAATGCATGAATAAGAAAACTAGGCATACCATATGGGCTTGATGCACACTAGTCATAATGCACACTTCGTACAAAAGAAATAACACTCATATGATATTGTCATATATTTCAATCAAGCTTGACTCACACCAAACTTGTTATATCAAAAATTTTGTCATATATGTCATTCAACCTAACACAATTGAGGTTTTGTATTTGGTAAGAATTTGTGCAGGCAAAGAAAGTGAGAGATGATGCTATAGGTGGATTTGAACAAATGAATTTGTTGTCCTAATCATTGAAAACTCTATCAAACAAAGGGATGTCGTTGTCCTAAGCATTGAAATTGAAGCAAAACAGATGAAGATTAAAATTAAACACTTAGAAAAGGAATGAAAATATAATAAGAATATTTTATGGTCAATGAAAAGGAGGTTATTCTACTCCAAAAATGGTTTCAATGCATCTGGATGGGTAATTTTAGGCTAGGCATGGTCCTATTTCAAAGCCAAACATGTTGAAATAGTTCGAGCTACATTGGACTAGCGATATCCCTTAAGAGTCCAAAGTGCTAAAAGGAAACAATCTTTGATGAGTTGTTACTCAAAAACTGTGTCACCTAGAAACAATTTGTCTAAGGATATGAGATCATGTAGGACCCCTCTACAATAAACTCTCTCAATTATTGATATAAGGCATTTTCCCATGGTGTTGAGTTTTCAGTTGATGGAAAAAGGGTCAAATGGATGTAATGTAAAGTTGTAAAGGGGTGTAACTTTTTTTTTCTCCTCATGTGACCAAATCGACAGTTCCAACATGTCTAGATTGGTGGTTTTGGGCTATGCATGGTCTTGTTTCGAACCCAACATGCCGAAACAGTCTAAGCTACATTGGACTGACAGTATCCCTTATAAGTCCAAAGTGCAAAATGGTAGCAATATTTGACAAACTGTTACTCAAAAATCATGTCACTTAAAAACAATCCATCTGAGGCTACAAGATCAAGTAGGGCCCCTCTATAATAACCTCTCTTAGTTTTTGATATCTCTAAGGTGTTTTCCCATGGTGTTGATTTTTTAGTTGATGGAAAAAGGGTCAAATGCATGCAATATAAAGTTGCAAATGGATGTAACTTTTGTTCTGCTCATCATGCAACCAAACCAATAGTTCTAGTACATCCAAATTGGTGGGTTTATGCTAGGAATGGTCTTATTTCACACCCAAACACAGTGAAATAGTCTAAGCTACATTGGACTAGTGATATCCCTTAAGAGTCCAAAGTGCTAAAAGGCAACAATCTTTGACGAGTTGTTACTCAAAAACCATGTCACCTAAAAAAAAAATTCTAAGGCTACGAGATCATGTAGAGCCCCTCTACAATAACCTCTCTCAATTTTTGATATCTCTAAGGGGTTTTCCCATGGTGTCGAGTTTTCAATTGATGAAAAAAGGGTTAGATGGATGCAGTGTAAAGGTACAAAGGGGTGTAACTTTTTTTCTACCCCTTATGCGACCAAACTGACAATTCCAACATGTTCGTGTTGGTGGGTTTAGGCTAGGCATGGTCATTTTTTAAACCCAAACATGCTGAAATAGCTTGAGCTACATTGAACTGACAATATCCCTTAAGAGTCCAAAGTGCAAAAAGGCAACAATCTTTGACGAGCTATTACTCAAAAACCGTCACCTAGAAATAATTTGTTTAAGGATACAGGATCATGTAGGGCCCCTCTACAATAACCTCTCTCGGTTTTTTATATCTCTAAGGAATTTGATCGTGGTGTCAAGTTCTCAATTGATGGAAAAAGGGTCAAATGCCTATAGTATAAAGTTGCAAAGGGTCAAATGCATGGAGTAAGGAGATGGAAGAAATTAATGAAAAGAAACTAAGGGTAGAATATGAAAAGGTAAGACCTACCTTCAAGGTCTCGATGTTGGCACACTTCTTGGTATCAAGATAGGGAGGAAATAGAATTGTGCTTGGTCCATCTAATAGGGAACCATTTCCAATTAAGTATTTTTTTCTCTATTTTCAGAAAACATTCTATTCCCTATGTCAATTTTTGGGGTATGATCCATCTTCAAGCATGCCAATTACACCAATGTACATGGCTTCCAGCATTCAACATCCCAACATCAATACTTTATTTGATTTTGCTACTTATTTGTTAAAGGAGGTGCACAAAGTCCTAAGTCCTAGTAACATTGAAGAATGGAGATACAGTAGTAAGGTTTTGGTGGTACTCTTTATTTTTGCATATGTTCTTATACAAGGGTGTAGATTGATTCAGTAATTATATGGATTTGAAAAGAATGTGGATGGTATAGAGATTCCAATTCAAACATGGACATGAGACGAAGTCTAGTTTTGTAGTCTTCTCAAAAAAATTTGCCTCCAAGCTAAATAGATTCTTGATTCTGGATATGTCAAGCATTCCCACTGAACTGCATGATTTCCTTAGGCCAATCGAGAGGAGGGTTGATTTAAAAATTAATCACAATTCGGGGATGTGATTCCCTATGAATATTGCACAATTCTCAGAGTATATAGAACAAGAAACATGTGCCTCATGTACTCCCAAGAGATCTACCATTGAGGATTATATTCCTTGAAGTCATGTGGCAACTTAGTGATGTAGAAGATAATCACTTGTTCAATATGAGGAAAGGGACCTTCTTTCCAACTTATACTATATTTTCATATTTTTTCATGATAACTAATGGGCATAAGAATCTCCTTGACAAGCTCAAGCCTTATGGAATGAAATGGAAAGCACACAAAAACTATGACCCGAAAGGTTTTATGGTATGGCTAAAGGAAAGGATGAAAGGAGGATAGTTTGTTCATAACTTTTCTTTCCCTGAAGAAATTATCAGAAATATTTTTAATTTTCAAACACAAGATTATAGGATGAGGAAGTGGATTGTCTTTGACAAGATAGAAAGAAAAAAAAGGGTGAAGTACCCTCAATTTAAGGCTTTGTCTTATATAAAAGATGTAATATTGAGAGTGGAAGCAGTTTTGCAGAATTTTGATAAAGTTGTTGCAACTCTTAAGGAAGAAAGGGTGATCCAAGATAAGGGAAATGTTATGTTCATTTAAGAGCATGATAAGGGGAAAGCCCCAATTATAGAAGAAAGACCTACTTATTAGCCATCAAATAAGGTGCAAGTTTTTTCTAGGAGGAAAAGTACCATGAAGAAACAGGTAACCATTACTACTCCTACCTAATCAGACGAGTCAATGGTACCCTCTCCTTAGAAAAAACTACCACCACATTCATCAACTCCACAGATCATTGAACTAGATTCCCCTCCTAGAGGACCATAATCACAGAGGGAGCCACCATTAAAGAAGTAGAGGGTTGAACCAAGTGGCCTTGTAGATTATCCTACTTATGAGTCAGATGAAGATATTTTTGTTATAGAGGATGAGATGAGGTAGGTTATTCCTTCCCCCCAAAGATACACAATGCCATGAACCTTAAGTCTCAAATTGAGTAAGGTTGACTTAAGTGGGGTGAATAGTTTAGATGATGTTAGAGTTGAAGCTTGCAAAGATTTATGGATGATGATGCATTTGTGAAGACACAAGAATTTCAAGAATATGTTTGAAGGTCCATGAAGGATTAATATGTTATGATTGTAGAGATGAAATCGATTAAAATCCCTGAGTTGCCAAAAGCAATTATAGAAGTTGAGGTTTGTGATGAGATGAGGATCAAGTATCAAAATATCACTATAGCTGAGGGTAGAGAACTAGTCAAAAATAGTGGTGTATTATTATTGCTAGAATGGTACCTTGCATCAACAATTTCCTTTGACACAAGTAGAAGGCATGATGCCCCTATATTTACCATTGAAGAGGAAGTAACATTGGTTTTACATGTATCGACATTCAGTGCCCAATGGGACACATTATCTATTTGGGCCTTAGCTTGAAATAATAAAAATTCAAAGGTTGTTGAGCCAACTACAAGTGTTAAAGGAGGGATGATCATTAAAATAGTATCTAATACATCAATTATAGAGGCAACTACATTGAATGTTAATGTAGTTCAATTCACTAAAGCCACAATAGAGTCCCTAACTAAGGAGAGGGACAAGTTCAGAACAAAGTATAATGATATAGTGGATTAGTATAATGTGGGACAACAAAAAATTGTTGAGATGCAATTGTACATTACATTGTTGAAGGAGAAATTTTAGTCAATGCATGCACCATGCCCATCATAGGCAACCATTCTTCCTCCCCTGTCTCTACAAGATAAAATTTCATCTCCTCCTAAATTCTTTCACCACCTCCAGTGTCGACTGAGGTTGTACCTGCTAACTCTAAAGATGTGCCCATTGAAAAATAAAATCCAAGTACATCAAATGTACCTCTTACATAATAAATCAGCAAAGAGGAGTTTATGGAGAAACTTAAGAATTATGAAGAGAGATGTCAACAATTTGAAGAATTAATTCATTTGAGAAACATGAATATTATGATAGTGGTGCTAGAATATTTGAATAAGGAGATTGAGAGAAGGTTAATTAGTAATCATTCAAAATACTCCTCCATGTTTACTACAATAAGGAATTGATGGAAATTCCATAGGCTACATTATGAGATCATCTTGGTTCATTAAAAAAACCAACAAGGTTTTTAGAAAGTCTCCCTCAATTTTTTTATTGTAGTTTACGCTCTTTGTTTGTATGGATGTCAACTCGATCCCCCACTAAATCACCAGTATGCCATGCTATTGTTTGTGTCCCACACTATATTCCTCTAGTAGTGATCTACCTAATTCATAGTTTTGACTCTGGAAAATTGCTCACCTGACTTCCTAAAACATTCAATCTTGTTAAGATAACAGCAACTTGGTTGCTCTTCCTTTCATCCTTCAAACCTTAAACTCTCCCAAAATGATTTTGTTAACTTGAGGTAGATCAAGGCAGTCTATTGTTCTAGGCCCTCTTGTGACCTAGGGTCCTAATCATTTGGTACCCCTCCTCTACATCTATATACTCAATACTCTAATCACAAGGTATTGTCTAATAGTGAAGTCTAACATATGATAGAAAAACTAAAAACTTCCAAAAGCTTAACATTGTTAAGAGGGGAGACTTAATGTTTATTGAAGGTGTGAGAATATTAATGCACAACTCATCTTATGGATTGATAAATTAAAGAAAAAATATTTCAAAGTTGTAAAGGTTGAAGGAAGCTCAATAATTTGAAATGGACAATAAATTTTAATATTTATTCAAACTTTATTAGCCCCAAATGAGAATGGCATGATTTCATTTCACCCACTTCATCTATTTTCTATTACTACAAGTGATCTCCTAGCTACTTGCATTTATTTTGTCTAGTTTCCTAAACATCCTAGGTGTCCATTTTGAAGGGAATATATTTATGACATTTATTTCATGGATCTTAGTTTGAGGAACACACTACATTGATTATGTCTATTCAATAATCATTTTGTCACTTAGATTTGGCTACCAAAAAATTATTGGATAAATATATGCTCATTAACACATTATAGGTGGAGATATTTTGGAGAGATAAGAGTTTACAAAGAAAACTTTTTTTGAAGGTTGTTATCATTCCAAAAAGGCAATAAAATGTGTAATTATGTTTTAGTGTGTATGTTATATCTATTTTACTATTGGGTAATGATTTGAATACATGCTTATTGATTTGATTGTCTCTTATATTATACTCCATATTCTTAGAAATAAGTAAATTCTCAAGGAGAGTAGAAATTTATGCCTACACATTTGTTGTAGGATTTGAGGGTTTAATTAGTTCATATTCACGGAGGGTGGTTAACCTTTTCCTAGAAGTATTGGGGTGTGCAATATTCATAAAATATTAGTAAGTAGAATATTATATGGTATGTCAATAGCAAGGGTTTATATATTGTAAGGAAATAATAGATTACTAGATCAAAATACATAAATTAAATGTTAGTATAATATCACATTGGAATAGTTTTGACTCTATTATCCTAAGGAGTAGGCATCAATCTTCTCCCATATCCTTATCCACTCATAAAAATATAAAATGAGGAGTCACACTTCAATTTTGTATAATAATTTAGGTATTTTTGATATGTTCATGCCTGCCCATTAAAGGTACAAGAAATTTAATATTTCAAACATATCTTCAAACCCTTATTGTACTTGCATGAACCATTTATCTACCTTTTTAAATATGATAAATCTATTATTATACAAATATCTAGTGTTTTTATTAGGTGCACTTGCCTAGGATTTGTATAGCTCTAAGTGTAGGTGAGATTCATATATGTCACATGCATTGGCCCAACATCTTAATTATTTTTATCATGGGATTGCAACCTCTTAAAAATAATTAATAGTAGGTTTGAGAAACAATAAAATGTATGGAAAATGGAGGGGAGAGGATTCCCTTGAAAATTAGGGTAAGAATGAATACCATGGTAAAGAAAAATAGGATACAAGCATAGAAGATGTATGTTCATAAGGTGATTTAGAAAGATGAGACTATGATGCAATATTATGATAGTCTAACTTCAAAGTCTAACATGATAGATGATAAAATGTAAGAAATATGAATGAAATAGGCAATTATATGATGTATATGAACATGTAATATGTAATTTATTATTATAATGTAATTATATTATATTATAATATATTTAAATGAATAGAAATATTTTTTATGATCTAAATAACTTTAATAAATTTAATTCCAAACCCTAAATTTAAATTAAAAAATAAATAGTAAATGAAAATAACAATTAAAATTTTTAATCTTACATTTACGAGTAATAACTTTTGTTAAAAAGGGAGGTACAATACCATTCCATTGAATTTCTACATTTTGGAAGCTCTCGGTGAGATTACTTAATTTCCTTTTCATTCTATGTAAATTACACAACAAAAATCCAAGATAAAACATAATGTCAAAGGTGAGTGTCAGCACTGATTTGAAAGATTTAATTGTTCTAGTTTTAAAATAAAGTTGGACCATCAATCTTAAAGGATGAAATTGTGGTTTTTCTTTGGCCTCCTTCATAGGAATAAAGAATTTAAAATGCATTAAAAACTAGCCAATTCATATTCCCTTGATTGGCATTTAACCTCACTTGTGGTGGATTTCTTTTACTTTTACTTTGATTGGTTAACTTTCCCATTGGATATTAATGTTATGGTTGTTCAATTATTAATTCTTACATTTGTAGAATTTAATGAAACCACAGGGGTAACATTAAACATTACTTTTTATGTTAGTGGTCAAGGTTAACTAAGTAGTTATTTCAAAATCTTGTAAAGAGGGGGACATGTTCATTTTGGCATAACTTTCAAATGGGGGGTTAGTTTTTATTGCAAATAGTCATTGGAAATCTAGTTCTAGCACCGTTTTCACGTTGAGATTTTTTGGAAATTGTGTTATTTAATGCATTTATTAACCTTTGAAGTCATATTTATAAGAGAATTTTGATGGGGCATAACTTTCACCACACTTATTGAAATTTTTTAAACTTTTTTTATTTCTATCAAAATTTCGTAAGGAATATGATTTTGCATGTAAATATAAGATCTAGGTTTCCATTTTATCATAAAATTGTAAAAATATTCATGATTTATAAACAGAATATTTTATCATCTGATTTTCATAACCTATAAAATTTGCTTGCACATTATTCTAGATAGCTACAATCAGCACTCATCATTTTGGGGGGGCTCTTTTAATCAAGGCGTAAATCCAAGTGTATATTTTTTTTAGTTTTTTGTTCATGTGATCATGTGTCTCACAATAAATCCCTTTCATTTGAGTATTCTTCATAATCCTCCTAATAAAAAGAAAATTAAATGTGGATATTGAGGAAAGAAAAGGCATACAACAGAAGAATTTTAGTTTTGTTGAACTAAGCAACTAGAGGAAATTATTCTTAGTCATGGTATTTCCTTACCTAATCCTCTAGTTCCATCACATGTAAAAATGGTGCAGGGGCACCCAGGCTTTCATGCCCCAAGAGGGGTCAAAAAGTGAAATTATTATGTGCTTGATTCAATTTCATGTAATAAGGTCTTATAAGACAATTTCATAGGTGTTTGGGTCAGTTTTAGTCATTAGGGGGTGAATTAGTATGTGAATGCAAAAAAAGTGTCAATGTTGTCAAGTTGCACAAAGCAACTTTGCATTTTTGTTGTCAAATGGAAGTTGAAATGTTGGAAGATGAAAGATTAGGTTTGTCACTATCAAAAATGGTTGGAAATTCCTTCAAAAGGCCTTGTATCATCGACCATGAGGTTGGGTTGTTGAGATTTGAAGTTTTGACCAATGAAAACCCCATTTTCTATAATTTTTTGAACGTTCTTTTCTGCTACAATGAATTGTATGGATTTCTAGCACACTATACGGTTTGAAGTTTGTTTGAAGCATGTATATGGAACTCTTAACTTCATTTTGGTTTTTGTGTGATCAATTTTTATGGAGTTTGTGAAAATATATTAGCATTTTAGTGAAACTAGTCAAAAACCCTACCTAGGGTTCCTAGTGGACTTGTAAATTGCATTTGTTGCCATTCCCAAGGTAAAAAGTCCTAAAAATTGGTGGAATGGCTTATCATTGTATTTATTTTCATTACTCAAAATTTCAAGCTCCAAGGTTTTGGTTGGCACGCGTTTTGGTGATGCCCTAGCTCTAATCTTTTCATGTTTTAGGTCTAATTGGAAGAACAATTAATTTTTGAAGGGTTTCATACAGAGTGGCCACCCCTAAAATTTTGGTATGTGCTGGAAGAATGAAGAAGATCATATCCCTTATTAACATATTTTTTGTCATTGATGTCACCATGATATGTAAGTTGCAACTACAAGACTCTAATTCATACCAATCTGATATTTTGAACCGGTAATACAAAACTAGCCTCTAGTATTTTGATCGGGAATCCTCTCCAGTAAATAGCTGCTACTTCAGTTTTTGGAAAATAGTTTGTGATTGATAAATGCATACATTGATAAGAACTCATGAGCACAGTTGTTTGTGGTTATCTCTAGTATCATTTTTTATCTTTTCTATTAGGTCTATTGTTGGCTGACCTATCAAACAGATAAAGATGTAATGGATTAAACAAATATATATATATATAATCCATGCCAACACCTATAGCGTGCCACACGTTTGGATTATCACTTAAGAATATTTTTCAAGCCAACCTAATTGTAATCCTTCACAAATAGATATATATATATATAAGATTTTTTTGTAGAGTTGGATAGAGATGAATGTATGGTGTTGAGTGAATATTAGCAGACTACATATGGAAGCGAAAAAGGTGAAGCGTGATCTACTGGCATGAGAATTTTCCTGAATTACAAAGGAACCGAATCTACACTTGAGGTTTTTTTCTATCAGTTCATTTTGGTGGTTAGCCATTTTTTTACTTCATCTTTGTAGACAGTGAGCCTCTGATTTGGACAGTGAGTCTTGGCAATGAACCACCCTTTTGTAATATCTTATAATTGGTTATACTATATTGTGATTTAATCCTCACCATGTTTTTTCCCACTTTGGGTTTTCCATGTAAAGATTTTGGTGTCTCTTGTGCATTGTGTTCATGTTTTCTTGATGATTCTACTTATCTTAATTATTGTATGTTTTGCATTGATTGGTGGTATATGTTCAATAAGTTTAAGTATATATTGATTCACCTCCCCTCTCATTATATTGGATATTTAACAATTGGTATCAGAGCTTGGTTCCTCTGGAGAAGTCTAACAACTTGAGGGAGATTTTGAAGATTGAACAAATGGAGGATAATGTAAAACTCCGGACTACTCTTGATGATCTTGACAAAGCTGAAAATAAGAATAAAGATTTGAAAGATAATCTTGATGAGGAAAATGAATGTATCTAGAAGTTTAAGGAACAATTAAGAAAGTTTAAAGAGAGACATAGAGAAGTTAGTGACCAATTGAAACAAGCAAATGAAGACATTACTGGATTAAAGCTGCAAGTGGAAGAAAACAAAAGAATTTAAGAATGTCAGAATACACAGATAAAGAAAAAGTCTGGGGAATGTTCCAGACTTGAGCAAGAAGTAGTAAATATGATAGCAAAATTGAAGAAGGAAAAAGTATGTGAGGATAATTTCAAGACAAGCTCCACCAGGCTTGATGAATTGATTGTTCGACAGAAACCCTCTAAAGACAAAGGAGGATTGGGATTAGAAATAGGTGAAATCTCTAAAGAAACAAAAGATGAAAAGAATCAAGAAAAAGGAAAGAAGAAAAGGAATCAAGGAAGAAAACCACCTGTCAAACAGCCAAATGCACAAAGGTACCCATCTTTCAATGGCAATTGTTTTTCTTGCAATAAGTTTGGGAATAAGGAAACTGAATGTAGAAGTAGGATGAATCAATTTTTTGGTCCTTTCCCCGAACAATGCTATGCCTATAATAGACTTGTACGTAAAGCTAGTGAATGCAGAACTTAGATAATGAACTAGTTTAATGGAAGAAAGATGAATCAATCCTTTTTTGGCTATTGCTATACATGCAATAAATATGGGCATAAGGAAAATCAGTGTAGAACAAGGTTTAATGGAATTCAATCAAGTCAAAGAAGTGTTGTCTATTATAACTACAACAAACTAGGACATATTTCAAAGGTATGCAGAAGCAAAAAGGGAAAAAAGTTTGTTCCAGAAAAGAAGAATGAACCTGAGAAGAAGGTTGACAAAGAAGAAGTTAAACAAGAAATTAGTATGGAAAAACAAATAATATTCTGAGTCTATTGATGCGTCTATACCTCATCTGGTGTAGATGATCCCTCTAGTAACTAGACCTAGCATGGTCTTAGGGGGAGCTTTAGAAGAAAATCCTTAAAACCCCCGATTGCAAGCGTGTTAGATTCATGACATGAAGTAAAGTTGTAAGAAATCAATATGCGAAGGTTTTCAAAAAGAAACCAGAAGAAAAGAGGCTTGCATGCTCATTTGTGGATCATATTAGGGTTTTTTAGCTCAGCTAAAGAAATTTAGCAGCTTTTCAAATTCCAAGTGCATTAAATGCAAATTAGGGCATCGCATTAATCTATAAAGCAACATTGTGAAGTCATTTTGATCATTTGTGCATTCATAATAAGTGGAGAGTGGCTTAAAGCGATTTAGAAGCGAATTAAGGAGCGACTAGTGCAAACCCTAGTTTCAACTCTTTGCGAATAAAAGGTATTTTCTTTTTTGTTCTACTGTGAGTATTTGGAAATTCCTTCTTGAATCTTTTTAAGTGTTCGAAATATAGAAAATGGCAACTCCTGTAGTTGTACAAATAAAAGAAAGACCTAGGCCCTCCTACAGAAAATATTCGATGAAGGTCTTCTAAGATGACCCTGTGGGCACTTTCTCTTTGATTCCTCATAGCATCATACCAATAGAGGATACCATAATGTACATTAGGGTTAAGTCAAATTAATTCAATCATATCAAATTGATTGATATATGGATGAATGAACTCATTGATGATAAATTCTGGTTAAAACCTAAATACTCAAATCTTATGACAATGAAATTGGACTGCTGGAACAATTTTCCAAACTTTAGTTCTATAGTGGATGACCTGTATGTAAATTTGGTTCTTAGTAGAATACATGATTAGTTCTTATGGACTAATGAATCACACCTGATAAACAAGGAAGCAATTAAAGTCGTCACTAGACTATGTGACACCGAATCAGTACTTGTGTTGAAGGCAATGAAAAATGAAATGGTATCAAATCTCACCAGTGCTGCCTATGACAAAAGGGCTCTAGCGACAAAACCTATTAGAAATCCAACCGTGAAGTATGCATCTACAATGATTGGCCACAAAATATACTTCACCAATAGAGATAATTTTGTGTCTGGTACAGCTATATATATTGGTTATGATCTGTTTGAATTGCTTCAGCAACAACTGCTTGAGAACCTAAGAATGTCAAAGGAGAAGAAGTACCCATTTAATTTTGGTTCTCTAATTGTATGTATGTTATTCTACTTTCTGAGAATGCTTCTAGGAAGATCTAGAACTTTGTGTTGGGATCCATCTTGACCTATTGCACATAAAAATTTTGAGCATATGAAGAATTTGGGAGATGTGAATGATGTAGAAAATGCCACAATGGTATTCTTTTTGGTGTTCAAGAATAATATGAATGAGAGAGATAGAATTCTAATGAATATTGTTGAGAAATACAAAGATGAAATTATATTCCATGTATCTTCTGATGAGTGTATGATACAAGCGATTGAACCCTAGACCATCTGGATTCAACCTATGGGTTATGAAGTCTCAGAAGGTGTTGCTGGATATGTGCAACTCTTGTTGAATATTCCAAAAGATCTGAATGAACCCCGAATAGGAATTTATGCAGAGATATCTAGGGAAGTTTTCTTGGAGCAACACAAAGCTCAAAGTAAGAAAAATGTGAAGAAAATGCTTAATCAATGTTTCACACCTGAATAGTTATCTCAAGAAAGAGTTGTTCAAGGACAGAATTTTGTAGAACTACCCAATGTAATGAGATCTAGTAGGACCTATCCTTCCATACCAAATTTTGGACCTGCTACAATGAAATTTGTGCCTAGCACTGTTGATAAAGGAAAAGGCTCGGCTCCCTCCGGACCGACTACTAGATCAGGAAAAGGGAAAGGTGTTCCTCTGGTAGCCCCTGTCAAATGAAGAAAAGAAAAATCTACTAGAGAAAATAATATGAGCATTACAAATGATCGGGAAGAAGAGGAAGAAGACCCTGTTGTAAAATTGACAATAAAAAGAAGGGTTGGTGTCTCCTACAGTGAACGTGCATGACAGGAAACCAGAAAAGTTCAATATGTGTCATCTTCAGATGATGAATCAAATGATCATGAAGAAAGAAGGCCAAAATTTCAAAATAAAAATCATTGGACGAGGAAGAGAAAAACACCTCTTCAGTATGGCCTAGTTCCACCCTTAAATTAGATGTATTGGTAAATAATCTAGTGAATCAAGATGATATGGTGAAGTCCATTGCAGAAGTGTATAATTTAGTAGGAGAAGAGGATAAAGAAACAATAATTATGGCCATTATCAAATATGTTATCATTTTGGAATCCAAATGGGACAACATCATGTGTGATGTTCCTAAAAATTTGTGGGAAAGACTAAGGAAAGGGAGAGTAGAGGCAGCTGAGTTAGAAGAGAATAAGAAACAAAGCCTATAAAAAAATTTCACCCTTTCTAACTCTGGATAACTTAGAATCTTTGAAGAATATTTGTGCTAAAAAATTTAGGGAGAAAATAAGAGTCAATATACTGATGACAAGAGATAAGAAAGAAATCCGAGAAATAAAGAAATAATAAGCATTATCAGGGACACTGCAGAGAAGTATGGCATGATTGGTGCATTTGGTTCGGCCTCTGAACCTAGAAAAGAAAATTCTATAGAAGTCATAGAAGAACCTCCTTTCGGTGTTGCAAATAATAATGAACCTTTGGAATTGAATGATAATAATATCCCTCTAGAAATAGGTAGTATAGATGTTCTACCAGAAATCAATGCTGACAATGAAAATCTAGAAAATGAAAAACCTATTGAAGAAAATATTGAAGCAGAAGTGCATTTTTCTACCCCTCTGGTACTTCCAGGTGAAGAAGAAGAGAAAAATAATGAAGAAAAAGAAGAAGAGAAAATTGAAGAAAATAAGGTAGAAGAAAAAAAATCTAAAGAAAAGGAAATGGAAGAGAAGAATGCATAAAAGGAGAACGTTGAGGAAGAAAAAGCAGAGGAAGAAGTAGAAAATAAAAATACGGAAACTATTGTTGTAAAGAATGAAGAAATATCCCAACAAATGGTAGAATCACAAAGTTACACTAGAAAATCCTCCTTCAATGATGATGTTTTGAAGGGATTGTTGTCAAAGCAGATCAGATTCCAACCAGTACTTCCTCCAGAACTCCTATATTTTCCAATGAATCAAGGATATGCAAACCTGAACAAAATTTATTTGGTGCATAAATTGGTGTTAGGTGATGTATTTCATGCATCTGATAGGAGAGAAATCTTAGAAATGCATCAAAAAGGGACTGAGCTTATTGAAGACGCCATTAAGGCCTTGCAAGATGTTACTCCAGATACATTTGTTGATACATCTCTTTCTCCAGTTGAGAATTTGAAGCTTCTATTGGACTCCTTTAAGGAGCATGCTATAGGACTTATTGAGAAAAAAAAATAGGATGCAGAGGAGAAGTTGAATGAGAAAAGGCGGTTGATCCTTTACAAAAAATGTGCCTTGGCACATGCCAATGTAGAGAAAAGCCTTAAAGTTGTGAAGGCTTATGAAGCTTAAGCCAATTCTATGTTTACATACTGTATAAGGTGGCCTGATGGCACTCAAAGCATAAAAGATCTCATGGACTCCATTGAGTCCCAATTCACCATTGTCTCTAGCACATATAATGCATCAATGGACAAAGATAGATCAGCTTGGAATGTTATTTTTACACACAAAGAAAAGTTCTCTATGCTACAGAAGAAGAAAAAAGAGAATCAGAAAATTCAGCTTGCTTGGTGATAATGTGAGAATGGAGTATGCCCTGATAGCCAATGCTTTGGCTAAAGTTGAGAATTTGGACATGATAAATCTATCTTTGGATACTCTGGATGAAGCTGAAGAAAAATTTATTTCTTTAGAATCTTTGGACAAGTTTTTTATGTCTGCTAAGCAGAGTTGGGAGGATGGAAAAATGGCCTAGCAAGGCATTCTACAGGAATTGCAAAGTGCCTCCTCCTCCAGGTAAAATATTTTTTCTATTTTAATTTGCATGAGAACTCCTTAGGGGGAGTTTAGAAGTTGATTTCATGTGTTTGATCATTCCAGACCAAATGTGCATATCTTTCATGTTTTTTTATGTTATTTGATCTTTGTCCTTGATGTCAAAGGGGGAGAAGAGGAATAAGAAGTAGAGCATAGTCTGTATAGTTTTGTATTTTATTTTTGGCACATGTTGCCATCAATGACAAAGGAGGAGATTGTTGGAAGAATGAAGAAGATGATATCCCTTGTTAATAGTTTTGTTGTCATTGATGTCACCATGATATGTGAGTTGCAACTGCAAGACTCTAAGTCATACCAATCCAGAATTTTAGACCGGTAATATAGAACTAGCCTCTGGTATTTTTCTCTGGAATCCTCTCTAGTAAATAGCTACTACTTCAGTTTTTGGAAAATATTTTGTGATTTAGAAATGTATACATTGATAAGAACTTGTGAGCGTAGTTATTTGTGGTTATCTCTGGTATCAATTTTTGTCTTTTCTTTTAGGTCTATTGTTGGTCGACCTATCAAATGGATAAATATGTAATGGATTAAATTTTGTTTGTATAATCCATGCTGACAACTATAGCGTGCCACATGTTTGGATTATCAATTGAGAATATTTTTCAAGCCAACCTGATTGTAATCCTTGACAATCAGATATATATATAAGATGTTTTTGTAGATTTGGATAGAGATGAATCTATGGTGTTGAGCGAATATTAGCAGACTATAGATGGAAGCAAAAAAAGTGGATTTTGATATGTTGGCATGCAAATTTTCTTGAATTACAAAGGAACTGAATCTACATTTGAGGTGTTTTTCTATCAGTTCATTTTGGCGATTAGCCATTTTGTTACTTCATCTTTGTAGGAAGTGAGCCTCCCATTTGGATAGTGATTCCTCATACTGAGCCACCCTTTTGTAATATCTTATAACTAGTTATACTATATTTTGAGTTAATCCTCACCATGTTTTTTCCCACTCTGGGTTTTCCATGTAAAAATTTTGGTGTCTCTTGTACATTGTGTTCATGTTATGTTGATGACTTTTCTTATCTTAATTATTGTATGTTTTGGATTGATTGGATGGTATTTGTTCAATAATTTTAAGTATATACTGATTCACCCCTCCCTCTCAGTAATATAATGTTGTATAAATCCCAAATGGGTATCTAGAACTATGTTTACATTTTTGATATCATGTCTGCAGTGAAATTTATGATCAAAAACCCCAAAAAGTTTCAAGTTTGGTTAATTAAGATTGGTTTGGAGTTGTCCACCCCTACTCTACATCAAAAGAAAACATCCAATCCCACTCAAACATCTTGTGAGACACCATCATTTGGGGATGAACAATGTAGTCTGATGAATTGCATTGATATCTCATCTCTCATATCACTTGTTGCTACATATAAATTTGGTGTTGGCTCATTAATGATTTCTAATGATTTTTTACATTGATACATTGTTATCATCATTCAAGGTCCACCATAATGGGATACTTATCTACCATACATTGCATCTTTATTTATGGAATCCCAAATCTCAAATTTGGATAACATCATTGAGGACATTCATCTTATGTTTGATGTTAGTTTTGATGAAGTTGCATCACCATTTCCATCTTTCAATATTTCTCTTGCCTCACCTACATCAGCTTCTATCATGATAGATTGTGCATAAATTCATGAGTTGACCTATCCAACTCAATTATCATTATTTTTAGTAGTATCAAATTCACATTGGTCTAGACATAACCATACATTCATGGTCCTTGTTCTAGAATCTTCTATGGTACATGATTCATCTTATCAACATCTATCACACATCAACATTGGCTTGGAGATCTTTGAGTTTCTTTGAAGGCATCATTGGCATCATTTCATTATTTGGATCATGTGCATAATTTTGATACATTCACCTTACTTTCTGCATATTCCTACCTAGAATGGGAAGTCATTTTATACACATTTGTGGTGTTGTTTCTTCCCAGGGGGAGAAATGTTGTTCAATGTTCTGAGATCATCTTCAGCATCCAATTTTGAGCATCTACCAATACTACAAGCATCATCTTTAGAGGAGGTTGTATGGTTTCTCTTCTACTATCAATTTTGGGAGGAAGCATTTCCTCACGTAGAGTTCATTACTTCACATTCTCTGGGGGGTCACATGACGTTCTCTAATTTCTCTCCTATGGGGGGAATATTTCATTGTACTTTATGCTAGAAGCAGTCCTTGGGGGGTCACCATGAATCCTTTTGTATCTTCTTCACTTGTATAATGTATTTTATTGAATTTGCATTATTTCTCTTTTGGAGAAGAATTTTATTTCCCACTTGTTTTTTCTCCTTTACTCCACTTGATGAGAAACTTGAACATGAGTACCTAACATGGCCTAGTAGTCATAAATCATCATTAGTGCATACGTTACTCCCTAAGTTACACTTAATGGGGGGTGTTATTGTAAATAGTGTCATTATCTACCTAGTTAACTAATCACCTTTCCAAGATTGGCTTATTCACACCTAGCTTAAGTTTACATAGGTCTCTTTTTTCTCTAACTCACTTTATATGTGTAACAAATATTTTGACACCACAAGACTCTCTAACACTTCTAGGGTTTTTCACCTAAAAGGAGAGATAAGTAGGCCAAAATTCTTATGTTACATTCAAAGGATTAGGGGTTGTGATGAGTGTGATTGTGTCTAACTATGATTTTTAAATGAAATGATCTAAGTGCCATAAACTAAAAATAGAAATGATTTATCGATGCTAAATTAAAGAAATGCAAAGTGTTGGAAAGCACATTATGATATGTAAATGACCTAAGAAACATAAACAAACTTCTACATAAATGAATAGAAATGAAGGGGTGCACCTAGAAATGAGTTGCGAACTGGATTGGATGTTGGAAATGCTACTAATGCTAAAATTATGGCCTACTAGGACACTTACACCATTCTAAGCGACCTAGTACTAGATCTGGAAAACTGTACTGCAACCCATTTTTGCCAAAAGGGTATCCAGGATCTACCAAATATCTGAAAAATAGGTTCAGTGGGACTAGGTCGCCATTCTTGGTGACTTAGTCCTCTTCTGAAATTCTAGAAATTAGAGAATGGAAATGGAAGCCCTCGATCTACACTTTCTGCTCCTCCAGGTATATGGTCTTGAAAGTAAAGATTTTGGTTGGCAAATATCTTCTAAGCTCCAACTAGGGTTTCTCAAACCTTGAAGAGCTTTGACAAGTTGATGAAGATTCTTCCACCTTGGTTCTTTGTCAAATCTGCATACAAGACCTACAAATCACACTAAGAGGGAAAACTTGTTGATTGTTAGGGTATGTGGGTTTGTCTTGGTCAAACCCCTTTTGAGTAATTAAATCCAAATGATGAAATGATGTAATAAAGCATTAAAAAAAAAAAATTTACCTTGCCATGATGATAGATCTTGAGTTGCATCAATGGAGGATTCATCCCTTGAATGATTCTTGAGAGAAGTCTTGATGACTTAGACTACTCAAACCCCAGCTTGCTTGAGAAGAGTAATGAGTAGAAAAATGAGAAAGGAGAAAAATGAGATAGAAGAAGTGTAAAATGAGAGGGAAAACCCTTATTTATACAAGTTATTCCCTAATTTCCCAAAAATAACACCACACAAGCCGACCTTAGGGTTTAGGAGAAAAAATATCACAAGAATTATGTTTTAATTTTGAATTTTATGCCACATGGGACTAGTTCGCCCAAGGTGGCAACCTAGCCCACCTAGGAATTTTTGATTGGTTGTCAAGAATTAACATGTGGTTAATGATGTTTTTTTGGGATTGTCTCATGAAACACACTGAGGTAAGGTATGTGTGTGCATTAAGGGGTCATTATGCCATAAGAAAGGGTTAAATTAGTGGTGACAAGCCTAGGAAAGTGTGAAAATTTATTGCAACACCTTACAACACTTTGAAACAAGGCTTGGAAAGGGGTAAAGATAGGTCCAAAATCCATAAGCAAGGGCCCAAATGAGTGAAACGTGTCGAGGCTACACTTTTTGGTAACACATTTAGCCCCCACTTTAGTGAGAGGGTGAACTTGCTTCAAACTCACACTAGAGTAGCCCAATGGAGATGATGAAGAATGACAAAGAAGGAGGTGGTCAAGCCCCCAAGATTCAAGATTTTAAGTCAAGTTGACATCATCACAAGAGGACACATTCAAGGGTGAATGATATGTAGCAAAGAAAGATACATGATCATGCAATGGAAAGAACTAGAATGAAGAGAAGAAGGAAAGGAGAAGGGGTTAGATCAAGCTTTGATCATTTGTCTAGCTAGTTATGGATCAGATCTAGGTTGTTTGTCCAAAAAGAAAGGAAATATACTCACTCTGGGGTGACAAGACTTTTGGTTGTCCACTAGGTGAGAAGGCCCAAAAGGTGAGAAACATAGGTGGTTGTGGGGAAATTCATTCCACTAGTTGGGCTTCCCACTCAAACCAAACCAAAGTTATACCTCCTGATAACTTTAATAAGGTGCCACAAAAGAAAATGATTTTGTAATGATGGTGTGAGAAATGTTCAAAGGTATTTTTCTTTGTTCATGCAATGTCTCATCTTAAGGAACATCATGTGTAATGTCTTCAAGAGAGGAAAAGTGCAAATGGTCTCATCTTGTTTGTAAGAGAGGACAAGTGCAATGTCTCATCGTGTGTGACATTGTACCTAATGTTTCCAAGAGAGAGAATCACAAGAAAAAGAAAATCACACAATGAAATATGAGTGGTCGATGTATGCCCCCACTTTAAACCGGTTGCTAACACCATTTTTGTGAGAAAGTGCTTTAAAGTAGAAGAAGACATGAGAGCTTGTTCAGAAAGTCCTATGCCAAGTCATATGTTTCCAATGAGTTGTGTCATGAGAATGGGAGTATGTCACATTCAATTCAACTTAAGACATGTTGTCCACATCCCAAGCTTGCTCTTATATGTTCATGAAAGGTTAACGACTAGTCAAAAGAGATGACAAGTGACATACGAGGGAAGAGGCTAACTAACCCCTGGCCCCCACTTAGTGTAGGGAAAGAGTGAGCCGAAAGGATTGGTGGAATGCATGGTTGAGTGAAAATTGGTATCAATTAGAGGAATTAGGTGCCCTCATGTAAGGAAGAACACCAAAATCCTTAAGATATTGTATTTTGCAACTCAAGGCCTTACACTCATTAGTGTGATGACCATGAACTTGATGGTAGGCACAAAAGGAATATTTGTTGGAACATTTCTTTTGAGTTCTGGGAGGAAGGGAGATCAAGTGATCTTGGAGGAGTCTCAACAAGATGCCCTCTTGATCAAGGGTAGAAGGTGTTCCTTTGGTTTGTAACAAAGAAGTGTCTTGCTTAGTATAAGATGTCATACTTATGCAAGGCTCCATAGATTGTGAGATTTTGTACACTCCTCGAGAGGAGTGTGTAAAATATGAATCAGTAGTGTTATGCAAGATGGCATTGATGTTAAGAAAAGATTCCTTGGTTGGTTTCAAAGGATCACTTTCTAAGTTTGGTTTAGAAGGGTTATTTGAGATGGTTTTGGTATTGGATGAAGGCTTGACGATTTTGATGAAATGAAAAAATCCAAGACCATGATTTGTTGTGTGTGTAAGAGGCTCGAGAGGGTTGTGGATACCTTGTTTGTTAGCACCACATCCTTTTCCACTATAGCCAAGTTTTTTCATAAGCTCATAACCTTTTCCATAAAGCTTTTTCAATGCTTTTGGATCGAGTGAGGGTTTAGTGTTGGCTTCTTTGTCTAAATTAGATGAGGTGGATGCTTTTGAAGGATCGGTTGAGTCTTATGTTTCCAAGACTACGTTTCTATTTTTAGAGCCTTTGTTCGTGATATTGGATTCCCCTAGTAAAGAAGGTGTGAAGTCTAAGGAACCCCAATCATTATCTAAGGACTTTGGTTGTATGGGTTCCATTTGTTTGGTTGGTGTTGAAGTGGTGAAGGGTTTGGATTTTTTTTGCTCAAGTTATAAGAAACTGTAAGGTTCAAGATCAGCGTCAAGTGTGTACACTTTGTTGTTGTAGATGTACTTCATCTTGTGATGAAGAGTGGAAGGCACCCCATTCATTGCATGAATCCATGGCCTGCCTAGAATGAGGTTACATGAAATATCATTGGACATAACATGGATTAGTGTGTCTAATGTGGCCATTCCAACTGTAAGAGTCATAGTGATCACACCAAGTCATTTATGTCCTACACTATCAAATTCGTTGATAGATAAAGAGGTAGGTTGAATGGTTGATTTATCGATATGGATCCTATCCAATAAATTGACACTACACACACTAATAGTGGAGCCATTGTCAACAGGGGTTTGATTGATCCCTATGCATTTGTATATCGATATGGATCATGAAAGCTTCAGCTCATTTTTGCACATCCAAAGGAGGGAGCTCACTTTGGTGGAAAATGAAGTCAGCATGCAAGCCTTGAATCATAGTTGTTATTTCATTTTTTTGTGCATTATAAGGGATGGGAATTTTTTGTAATTCATCTTGCATCATTTTTTGATAGTGAGGGGGGGCTTGGATAAGGTCCCATAAAGATATTTTAGCAAGAGTATTCCTTAGTTGGTCAACAAGTTCATACTCCCTAATGATGAAATTTAAGCAAGGGGCAATAGGTAAGATGGGAGGGGATGAAGGTAATGATGTTGAGGTTAGTTTTTTTGAGCATGCATTTTTTCTTGTGTAATGTGTATGAGCAATGGTTTGATGACTTGGTTGTTATGACACATTATGCTTAGGTGGGTAGAGGATAAATTCAAGTTTAGGTTTATTTGAAGGTGGATAAAGGATGAGTTGAGGTTGAATAATATTAACATACGTTAGGGAAGGAGAGTCTAACATAGGCTCTACAAATTCTTCTAAGGGAATAATATTATTATTGTCAACGTTGTCCTTATCTTGCATCATGATATCCTCCCTAGGAGGAGATATTTTAGGATAACTACAAGCCACATGTTCTTGACATTCAAGGATTGGTTCTTCTAAAATGACTTCATCGCAAGAAGGGGAATGAGAAATGATTGGATTAAAAATGGTGGGATGATTAGGAGAGGGGCCTATTTTCTCATCAAAGGTCTCATTCGCTTGTTCCACACTATCCACCCTAGTAGGAGAGCTAGCTTTAACATAGGTAGGGGAGGCATCAAGAGAAGGACCACTATGATTTTCAAATATATTTTCCCAAAGGTTAGGAGCATTGGGGAAGGGAGGGTCAAGAGTCTCATGACTTGTAATAGGTATATCTTCTAACACCAAATTATCCACTTTGGATCGAGGAGAGATATTAGAAGAAGGGGAATATTGAGGATCATGGTTATAGAGTCTAGGTAAAGTGATGTCAAGAAAAGTTTGTTGTTTAATGGTTTGCATAGGGGGGTGAGGAGAGGGACAATCAACACCCTCAAAGCTTGTACCTTTTGTCACCAAAATACCTTTGTCACTAATAGGAGAGGTATAATGAGAAGCACAAGTATGATTGTTGTGATTGTAAACACTAACATCCCCATCAAGGGGTAATGTAGTGTTAAAAATAGTGTCAACGGTTTGGTTATTAGCATGTTCTTTAATGAATTCATTATTGTAATCTACATTGAACTCATAAGAAGGAATTTTGTATTTATGCAATCCATTTGAAACCAAATCAAAGCCACATCTTGTAAAAGAAAACATGGTATGAAGAGAAGGGAAAGAGAATTCAATGCAATGACTTAAAGTAAAATGTTGAAATGAAAATTTCAAATGTAGAACAAGGAAATTTTCTGATGACACCATGCAACAATCTAAAAAATCAATGTAGTATATGCAATATTGAAACTAAGCAATGCATGAAATGAGCTAATTTATGCTAGATTTAATGAAATAAATGCTACAGAAACACAACCAAGGGATATAGATATATACTGGCACAAAATAGAAGCTAAAAAATAGGGTTTCTAGCTCTATAAAAGATAATTTCTGGGGCCTAAACGGACTAGGACACGCAGGGTGTTGACTTCGTCCTACTGGTGATTTTTTTCAATTTTTGCAAAATATTTTGATGGGTGTAGGTGTTTTTTGTATTGGGTGATGTAGAAATAACATGAAAATACAAAATTTCAAAAGTTTTTGAATGATTTATGATGTAAAAATGCAACCTAGATGCACTTTCACTAATGCAAAAATTGGAAACCCTAGAATACAACTTAACTAATGCAAAGTGCAATGCAAGTTAATCCTAGGAAAATTATCGACTCCAAATCAGAAAAGAAGGGGGTACAAACATTAGGTTCACCAAAATGTAACAAATATTTTGACACCATAAGACTAACACTTCTAGGTTTTTTCACCTAAAAGGAGAGAGAAGTAGGCCAAAATGCTTATGTTACATTCAAAGGATTAGGGGTTGTGATAAGTGTGATTGTGTCTAACTATGATTAATGAAATGATCTAAGTGCCATAAACTCAAGATAGAAATGATTTATTGATGTTAAACTAAAGAAATGCAAAGTGCTATAAGACACATTATGACATACAAATGACCTAAGAAACATAAACAAACTGCTACATAAATGAATAGAAATGAAGGGGTGCACCTTGAAATGAGTTGCAAACTGGATTGGAGGTTGAAAATTTTGTTGATTCTAACATTATGGCCTATTGGGACACTTACACCATTCTGAGTGACCTAGTCCCAGATCTGGAAAACTACATCAGAGCCCATTTCTGCCAAAAGGATATCCAAATCTACCAAAATCTTTGAAAAATAGGTTCATTGGGACTAGGTCACCATTATTGGTGACTTAGTCCTCTTCTAAATTTTTGGAAATTAGATAATGGAAATGGAAGCCCTCAGTCTACACTTTCTGCTCCTCCAGCTATCCAGCCCCAAAAGTGAAAATTATGGTCTACAAGTGTCTTCCAAGATCCAACTAGGGTTTCTCCAACCTTGAAGATATTTGACAAGTTGATGAAGATTCTTCCACCTTGGTTCTTTGTCAATTCTGCATACAAGACCTGCAAATCACATTAAGAGGGAAAACTTGTTGATTGTTAGGGTATGGGGGTTTTCCTTGGTCAAAGCCCTATTGAGTAATTAAACCAAAATGATGAAATGATGTAATAAAGCATGAAACAATGGAGTTTACCTTGCCATGATGATAGATCTTGAGTTGCAACAATGGAGGTTCCAGCCCTTGAATGATTATTGAGAGATATCTTGATGACTTAGACTACTCAAACCCTAGCTTGCTTGAGAAGAGTGATGAGTAGAAGAATGAGATATGAGAAAAATGAGATACAAGTGTGTGTAGAAAATATGTGTAAGTGGAATACTAACAACACACCTTAATGAAACACTATTAGAGAATTCAAATGATAGATTTAATCTATTTGAAGCATAATTAAATCTCTAAAATCATTACATTGCTCTCTAACTCCAATGATTTATTAAATCAAAGTGGCTCTCAGATTGCATGCAATATGATTGTTAAAATGGAAACCTAGAGAATGAGAATGATAAACTAGATTATATGTTATGATGAAATCAATGATAATGATACTCTGATACTGATATGAAATGATATGATAAACTATTCATAAATTATGATGCAAATGATATGAAAGTCTAGATTATGAATGCTAATATGATTGCTATATGATGCTAAATATCTGATGACTCAAATGTTGTATGCTGAATTTCTCTAATATGATTCTTTTAGAGTAGAATTG